>JAIXNV010001086.1:0-14777 GCA_020917445.1 Riparia riparia
GAGTTCCCAGCCCATCTCAGTCTCCACCACACTGTTGCCTTCCTTGATGCCCCTCACCATGAGGGAGACCGAGTCCCAAGCTTAGGGATTCATCCTGTCCCTGGTGGAATAACAGAAATGTCTCAGAGGTACAGTGGCATTTTAGTGTCATTCAGAGCTGCTCTCCAGCCCTCAGCTCTCCTCACTGCTGATTTCCCTCTCCCTTTTCCTCATCCTTCCAGCAGGATGAGCTCTGTGAATCCCCCTGAGCCTCCCCTCTCTTCCCAGCTCACCCACCCAGCTCAGTCAGACTAAAGCTGAACCTTCTTTGTCTCCTCTGGCACACACCAGTGCAGTCCCCTCTGTGCAGAGCCCCAGGCCCAGAGCACAGCACACAGCAGTGCAGTCCGGGCTGGACCAGCTGCCCTGCACCCCTGGCTTGGCTGTTTGTGGCACCTAAATGCTGCCTGTTTCCAGCTCTGCCTGCAGGATGGCCCCAGGGCAGAGCCCAGCCGGGCTCCCACTGCATCCCCTGGATCCTGGGGCAGGCAGTGGTGCCAGAGCTGAGCTTCATGGGGAGCAGCCAGAGCTGTGGCTTGCAGTCAATGTTTGCAAGGGTTGTGTTCTCATGTCCTGCAGCTTGTGGGGAAAGGGTCTGTGTGTGCCAGGGGCTCTTGCATGTCTCTGTATCCATGGACAGAAGGGTCTGTGTGTCCAAGGGTTTCCACAATGTCTTTGTCCTCATGGGTATGGAATGAACACTGAGAGTGAAAATGTCAGTCACGTTGCTTGCACACTCCTTCCTTTCAACACAAAACACATCAGTGCACACCCCAACGTATAGATATATTAAAAGGATAAGAATGGATAGAGATGTCCCACAGAGCTCTAACTTTGGCATAACTCACTTGTAAGCCGGTGGCCAGGGGATTTTTTTTCCCAGCTCTCTGTGAATAGGTGTCCAAGAGCTGAAGGCAGCAGCGTTCAGAAGCAGTTTCAGGATTTCTAGGCAGGAAATGGAGCTGACAACTGTCCGTGTAACTCGCCATGTTCATGAGGATGAGCTGCTGGTTCTTCAGGAATATGGCACAATGGAGACACAAGCCTTGGGAAAATCCCAGCTCTCTGTGGATTTCTGCTATGGGGGGTGCAGCAGAAACACTTTGTGTCTGCTCTGGGGGACACAGTGTCCAAGGAGCTGCGGTGGCAGAAGGTGACCTGGGCTGGTGGCTGGTTAAGTCCTGTTTCATGACATTCAGAGGGGCACAGGACAAAGCCCCAAGCCCCCCACCCCCTTGATGAAGTCTTTGTGTTGCTGCACATCCTTGAGGAAAAGCTGCTGTCACACAATCCATTGGGATTTTGAAATTTCATTTGCAATACTTTACATTCAAATTGCAAACTGTAATATTTTTGCAGTCAAGACACTGTCCTGCACAATCCATCTTTCAGTTGCCTGTTGCTTCAACCAAAATTTACAATAACTTAATATTGGAAAAATCTTTAAAAAAAAGATGCTGACATCAGTAAGATGGATCCATGCCATCAGAACATTTACAAAGTAAATAACTTAGTTCTCTTTTTCAAATGATCAGTTACCTCTTAATCCAAACTTCTATAAGATTTGTCACTACACATTTATATTTGGCTTTCCTCTTTCATATATATTTGGTTTTCTTTTTTCTTTTTCTTTTTGAGCAGACAACATGGCCTAAAAAAGGAATGTACAGCAAAATGAGATACATTTCTGATAAACAATCAAAATGTACGCTTCTCTTCTGTTTACTTTTGTTTGGATACCCTGAAGAAAAAAATGTAGCAGAAACCAGCAGATGTGTAAAGTGGTTGCTTTGGACATGACTGGAGTTCAGCACTGGTGACATCTTGTTCTAGTCAAGAGTTGCAGAATTCTTTTGCATATCTTGAGCCCTGTGTTTGCAGGCACAGCACCTGCAGTGCTGTTGCACCACTGCACTTGAATAACTCTGTTATTCCCTCACAGAATTTGGGCTCTGCCCAAGAACAAGGTGCGACAGTCCTTTGCTGCTGGTTCCCGTGTGGAGCAGCTCCCTTCCCGCTGGCTGAGCTGCTCAGGCCCTGCAGGGCTGAGGCTTTTCCCCACTGCTGGCACAGACTGATGGAGCAGCACTGCTGAACACAGGGACACACAGAGGAGCAGAAGCAGCTGCCTTTGTCCACCTGAAGCTCCAAGGCCCAAACTGTGAGCACACAGGGCTGGAAGAGACTGGCAGGCTCCCTGTTTGCTGTGCTGCCCCACTGGTGCCCGGCCCAGCTCTGCGGGAGGCAGAGGGAGAACAAGGGGCAGCTCCCTGCCAGCCCCAGCCCAGGGACCCCTCCAGCCCCAGGGCTTGGGGCACTGTCAGCACCCGCTGCTCCAGCCACCGCTTCTGCTGGCCCTGACAGCAACAACCAAATGGTGGCTGATCCCCAGGGAGCAGCAGCAGTGCCTGGATCTGATCCCTCACTCTGGGGCAGGGCTGCACAAATGACCCCCAGAGCAGCAGCAGCAGCTCATGGAGCTGACTTTCAGCACAGCCCCTGGCACTCTTCCCTCCCGTGTGCACTGGTGTCACAGCAGCCTGAGGCACCTGGGAGCCCTGAGGGCCAGCAGGGACTTGAGATGGCAGCCCTGGGCTCCTGGAGGTTGTGCAAGGAACAGAGGTGGGGACTCCCTCTCCATGTGGAGCTTCCAGATGGAAAAGGCTGCTGTGAGCAGGCAGCTTCAAGGGCAGAGAAAGGAGGGTCTCAACCCCTGGATCTGTGCCAGTTCCAGAGAGCTGGGCAGCAACCACCGAGCACAGGGGGCACAGAGGGCACAGCAAGAGGGACAAAAGCAGGCAAGGTCAGAGACTGGGAAGAGCCAGAGCTGGGAGCAGGAACAGCTGCTTCATTGCACTCTTGGAGAAAGCTCTTGGCTGCTTCAAAGCACTGGAAGGCATGAAGGGCAGAGAGGAGGCCACTCCAAACAATGCTCCTGTTTTCACAGCCTCCCCTCTCAGTGTCCCAGAAGGAATTGCATGAACTGTATTCTTCTCTGTGAGTTGTCTTGTTCAGCGTGAGCAGCTCAGCACCAGGAGCTGAAGGAGCTGAAGCCTTAGGCCTCAAGAGCTGAGCAAGAGGAAATGTTTTGAGCAAAGCAATGCTGCTAACATGGAGCTGGCTGAATCCAGCAGATGGAATCCTGGAATTATGGAATCCTTTCTGTTGGGAAAGACCTCTGAGCTCATGGAGTCCAGCCGCTCACCCATCAGTGTCAAGCCCAGCACTAAACCACATCCCTCAAGTTCCAAGGCCTGGACAACAGGCCCTGAGCCAAAGGAGACCTCTGGATGAACCTTCCAACCAAAGGTTATCTTTGTATCTGCTCATTGAAGAAATACACATGGTCCTTAGAGCTGTGATAGATGGATCCACTCATTAGTGAAACATGGATTGACCTTTCTGTGTTTAGAAACTGGACAAGGCCATGAAATCCAACATCTGGCCTTGTCTGGGAGTTTAGGACCAAAGTCAACTCCCTTGGTTCCTCCTTGAGCCCTGGCCAGGCTTTGAGAGAAACCCCAGAGGAGAATGAAAGCAGATGTTCCTGCACTAGAAGTGCTGTCAGTTTGTTTATTCAGCACTGTCAAAGCTGGGCCCTCTCACAGCCAGGTTGGAGCCACACCTGGGGCTGGAGGCACCTGCAGGAATTCCCAGTGTCCGGGAGTGGCTCTGCAGTCCTTGGCTGGGACAGCTTCCCCCAGCTGATGTGTGGATGTGGGTGATGGGAAAGTCTGAGGGGACCTGGTGCTGTCTCTTTCTTAATCACTGCAGGCAATCTTTGATAGTGATGATTGGGCGCATTGCTGAGCTTCTCCTTTGGTGATTCTTTGCACTTTTGCATTACAATAAATTACAGAATTCCTGAACTTTGTGTCTGTGTCTTTGGAGCTGACCCTGCTCACCAGCAGAACAGACACTGCGGCCCCACAGAACCAAAGGCGCCGTGTGACACTGCGGGGCCTGGTGTGACCAAGGCTCAGTTGTGTCACTCTGTCACCAAGGGCACCTCTCTGCCATTGCAGGACCTCTTAGAACCAAGGGGCCATTGTGGCACTGCAGGACCTCATGGAACCAAGTGGACCATAGTGACGCTTTGTGGTCTCATGGAACCAGGATGAAATTGTTACATTGCAGGGCCCCAAGGAATCAAGCAGCCATTTTCACTCTTCATGGCCTCATGGAACCATGGAGACCATTGTGACACTGCAGGGACCTGTATACCCAAAGGTCCATTGTTTTCCTCTGGCTGGCACTGCAGAGTCCAGACTCTCCCTGCCCCTGTCCCAGCCCCACAGAGCAGCAGAGTCAGGTGTGGCCCTGCAGCAGGGACTGGAGGCCATGGGGCTCAGGGACAGGGACTCTCTCTGCTTCCTGGAGATTTTCCCCCTGCAGGTGTTTCCCTGTGCCTGATCTCTCTGTGCCAGCACTCACAGACCCCAGATCTCTGTGCACTCTCCCTGGCCCTACAGAACCCTGCCTGTTTGCAGGGCACTGGCTGGGGGCAGGTTCTGTTTGCAGCTTGGAGAAAGGACAGGTCAGACTCAGCCTGATGGGCCCTGATGCCGAGGCTACAAGATAATGCTTGAACTGTGCAAAAAGCTGTAGCTGTGCAGAAAGAAATAGTTACCTTGTAACAAGGAATGCGAATGAAGCCCTTTTAAGAAATCAGCAAATTCAGCAGAACAAGCTGTGTTGGTTTGGCAGGGCCTGGTTTTTGGCGGCAGGGGCACAACGGGTATCCATGGGAGATGCAGAGATCCACTCTCAGCCCATGGGGATCCAGGGGGATGCAGAGATCCACTCTCAGTCCCAGGGGATCCATGGGGATGCAGAGATCCATTCTCAGCCCATGGGGATCCATGGGGATGCAGAGATCCACTCTCAGCCCATGGGGATCCATGGGGATGCAGAGATCCACTCTCAGCCCATGGGGATCCATGGCGATGCAGAGATCCACCCACAGCCCCTGGGGAGGTGCCCATCCCAGAGCAGGTGGATGCCTGGATGAGGCTGTGATCCAGTGGGAGACCCGGTGGAGAGAGGGGGCCCTGCTTCCAGGCTGGAGCAGCCTGTCCTTGGAGGACTGCACCCCGTGGGAGGAGAGCCCCATGCTGCAGCAGTTTGGGAGGACTGAGTGCCCGTGGGAGGGACTCACGTTGCAGCAGGTGTCGGTAGGGCTGCTGCTCGTGAGAGTGGACCCATGCTGGGGCAGTTCATGGAGAACTGTATCCAGTGGGAGGGACCCCATGGCCTCAGAGGATAGGGACTCCTCTCCCAGAGCAGCAGAACAAAAACTCTTGATGAAATGAGAAAATGCCCATGCCCTGTCTCCCTGTGCTGTTGGTGGGATGGACGGAGGGATTGGCGGGAAAGGGGAGGGGGGAAAAGAATTACTTTACATCTCATTATCCTCCTGTGATTCTGTTAGTAATAAAAATCACTTTGAATCTTAAGTTGAGCCTTTTTTGTATTTGAAATATTTCTCCTGGTTCTTATCTCACTCATGAAGTGTTTGTTAATATTTTTTTTTTTAATTCTCTGGCCAGCTGTGGCAGGGGAGGATGAATGAAGGACTCTTGTGGGTGTCTGGCATTGGGCCAGTGTCCAACCATGACACAAGGTAACTGCAAACAGCTGACCCCTGGCTATTTGAGCAGGCAATCTCATAGAGCATGTGCAGGAAGCAGGGGAAATAAGTTCAAGCCCCAGGAAGTTTTCTGAGCCTTCATCAAAACAACCACCAGGAGGGTGACATGCACCTTGTGCAGAGACCACGCATGTGCTACAAGGGTTTGCATAATCATGTGATTAGAAAATATGTATAATATGAAGGTTAGGAAAGTAAAATTAGAATATTAAAAAACCCAAAACAAACGTATAAAAGCTAGTACTGTGTGAGGAACAGACAAGTGAGTTTGTGGTGGAGATAACACCCTCACACCTGGCACTGAATAAACAAATACCTGCTCTAAAAGCCTTATAGGATGGGTTACTGATTTCTTGCCTAGTTTTCCTGGGGTTTTTTTTGCCCATCTCATTGCCTGCAAAGTTGGAATGCACCAGCAGGAATTCCCAGTTGCTGGGAGAGGCTCTTTAGTCCCTGGCTATGAAAGCTTCCTCTAGCTGATGTGTGGAACCAAGGAAATCATTCTGACACTGCAGGGACTCTTAGAATCAAGGGTACATTGTTTTCCTCTCCCTGCCCCAGCCCTGCAGAGCAGCCCAGACCTGTCTGGCCCTGCAGCAGGAACTGGAGGCACTGGAGGTCAGGAACAGCCACTCTGTGTCTGGAATGCTCAGGACATGCTCAGCTCAGGCAGCTCCTGCAGCCCCAGGGCCAGCCCCACTGCCCAGCACAGCAGCACAGAGTTGGCCCAGGGGCTCCTCAGGCAGCTCCTGCTGCCCCAGGGACAGGGCAGCCTCTTGCCAGGGCTCCTCTGCACAGCCACGGGCTCCTGCTCTGCTCCTGGCACATGCCAGCTGCCCACAGAGCCTTTGCCAGGGGAACACGTCTGTGCTGGCCTGAGCAGCCATTGCTGCAGCCCCTGCCCTGCTGCCTACAGCCCTGAGCTGGGGCTGCTGCTCTGCAGAGCACGGGGGCTGTGCTGCCCGGGGCCCTGGGCTGCCTCTGCTGGGCTCTGCTGCTCAGGCTGCGAGACAGAGGCAGCTGATGCTGCTCCCTGCACTGACCCCCTCCCACACAGGCTCTGCTGGGGCCATGGAGGCTGCTCAGAGGTGCCTGCCTTGTTCCAGGGCTGCCCCATGGCCTTGGGGCTGCCCTGCATCCTCCTGGGGAAGTTCCCTGAGGGTCAGAGCAGCCTGTGCCCAGACTCCTTTCCCTGTGCCCGCTGTGTCCCCTGGGGCTGCAGAGCTCTCCTGGCTCACAGCACACATTCAGTCCTTGATCTCGGGCTGAGCCCACCCTGGCCAGGCCTGTGCCCAGGGAGCTCCACTCCCTGCTGATCCCTGGCACACACTGTCCCTGCAGCTGCCCTGTGTTCTCCTGGCAGCTCCCAGGGCCCTCCAGACAAACCTTCCCCTGCCACCAGCCCTGGCACCAGCTGCAGAGCCCCAGCCAGGTTCAGCACAGACCATTCCCCATCTGATGGGCCCTGGCCACCAAGAAGCAGAACCTGACCCAGCCCTGAGTGCCCTGAAGGCCACACTGGGACCCTGATCTCATCCCACGGAGCCCTGGGAGAACAAGGAACACAAGGAGCCTCTTCAGAGTCTGTTCCTTGGGCCTGTTCCTGAGAGTGACTCTGCAGGGAGAGCAAAGCCTTCCTGCCCTGCCCTCAGGAGATGCCTTTGCTGCTGCAGCTGCTGTGCTGGAGCCCAGCTGTGTCCCAGCAGTGCCCATGGCCTGTCCCTGCCTGTGGGCACAGCACGGACACGCAGCAGGACAGTGACCAAGCTGCCAGAGCACTCGGGCCTGACAGCCACAGCAGGGCTGGGAAGGAGAGGCTGGAGCTGGGAAGAGCAGATGTGGGAAGAGCCAGGGCCATGGTCCCTGGCTGTGCTGCTGTGCTGGGAGTCTCTTCCCTCCACCTCTGCTCACAGGCACTGCCCCTGCAGAGACAGAGAAGGGCTGAGGAAGCATCTTGGACACACAGGGCAGAGCAGGACACTTTATTTTACATAAATGCACAGTGATGATGGCTCCTTCCTGTCTCTGCTTATCACCAGCATGGTAGATGCTGATGTAACATTACTGAGCAACACTATCAAAAGTAAAACAAAACAAAACAAAACAAAACAAAACAAAACAAAACAAAACAAAAACAAACAAACAAACAAAAAACACAAACAAAAACAAAAAAAAAAACCCCAAAAAAACAAAAAAACCCACCAAAACGAAAAACCACACACACCAAAATTCACTGAATTGAATAACAAAAAAGACGCATGGCACAAAGCAGTCTGGGCCTGGAGTGAATTCCATTCTGAGGTAGCTGAAGCTGTGGCAGAGCTGGAAAAATCCCCAGAGAAAGGAACAACCAAGTGACACCGCTGATAGCTTCTGCAGAGCTGCTGAGCTGGCACAGCCTGGGCACATCTCACTGACAGGGCAGCACTCCAGTCTAGAAAAGCTCTGTCCCAAATTTTACCTGCAGCATCTCCTGACAATTCCCTTCTTGGTGGGGTATGGAGATTCCTCCCTGGAGTGCAGACACCCCTCAAGAGCACTGCCTGAGGCTGAGCTAAAGAGATTTGCCAATGGTCATTGGTCTGGGTGAGTGACACCCATCCCTACTTAATAACTGGTTTTACTTTAATACAATTGCTTCAAAGTTGCTTCCTAAAGCACTATAATAAAATAGGTGTTACAGCTCCTATCCTGTGGAGTAAGTAATTCTGATTAAGACTTTATGTCTAATCATGATCATAATCAGTCATATCTATATATGCACAAATACTTCTGGTTTGCCATCCTTAATGCTGTTGGACAAAGTTGTACAAAGGTTCAATTCCACTTGTATAATCCTTTACACATAAATCCTTGACAAATCTGGGCTGGGATTAGATCCAGGCACTCCCAGGCTCCTCTCACAGAAGGAATCTAAAAAGCCTGGGGGTCCTGGTTTGGGGGTATGATTGGGGTGTTGGGGGTACCTCATAACCCAACAGGAGCTTCTTTAATAAACTGTGCCTGAAGCTGCCACTCTGTCCATGGCAGGAACCCCTGTGAGTGTCTGTGACATCCCGGCTCTTTGGCAGCCTGGAGACTCCTGGGATGTCCCCATGGAGCCCTGTGAGTGTCTGTGACCTCACTGTTCTTTAGGAGCACAGGGATGTCACCACTGGACTCCTGCCACTGCCTGGGACAAATTGGCTCCTTGGCAGCATAGAGACACCTCTGTTGTCACTGTGCAGCCATGTGACTGTCTGTCACCTCATGACCCTTAGGAAGATTAAGGACCCCTGGAATGTCACCATGGAACCCTTGTGACTGATTGTGGCCAAACAGATTATCAGGAACCCAGAGACCCCTCAGATGCCACCATGGAGCCCCTGTGTCTGCACACGAGCTTATAGTCTTTAGCAGGTGGAAACCCCTGGAATGTAGTCAATTTAAATAGATTGCTCTGCTGGGCAATCTATTAGAATCTACTTAGAATAGATTCCTCTGCTCTGCTGAGGATGGATACTCAGCAGCTTGGAGGTTCCCTGATGAATTTTAGTTCTCCAGAGACTTGTTCATTCTTCAGCTCTTCAGTTCAGGAATTCAGTGCCAAAGGCTCATTAGTATTTCAAAACACCCTAAAAAAGACAAGCCTCTGGGAATAATTTAATTTCAACTCTTCAATTCTTATGTGGTTACTTAGACAGATTATAGTAGTGTGTTCAAAGAGAATACACTATGTCTTTGAAAAATACAGGGAGATTTTTTTCTCCTGTTTAGTTTTGTTTTCCTCTTTATAGATTGGTATCACAAATCTCCAGTTGATATTGATCCCGAGCACCTCCCCATGCAGTCTGAATAAATATGAAAATCAAGACCCTTCATGGCTGACAATCAATCACACTTTGTTCCAACCCCCACCCCACCATTTCCCTCATCCAGCCCCTGGGACTCAGAGCAGCCTTGCGCCAATCTGAGCTTCCTCTGCTCCAGGCTGTACCTGCAGCTTTCAGCTCCTTGGCACCAACTCCCACCTGCTTTCCTTGCAGAAGGAGCTGCCTGAGACACAGAGGGATGTTCATTTATTGTCAGCCAACAAAACCAACGGAAAGCACAGCTCCATGAACAACAGAAGTCCTGACTGTGATACAAACAGAGGGGAAGATCAGGATTTCTTCTCTTGCCATCGTACAATTCCTGGTCTCTCCTGGTGGGAAAACTTTGGCATTTCTTAAAAGTGCTCAAATGACCCAGCTAATGAAGATGTGCTTGTGCAATTCGCAAGCCGCAGGTCCTGTTCAGCCCTGCAGGGCTCCTGTCCCATCTGCTGTGCTCCAGTGTAAAACAGGGCCCAGCACTGTCCCAGGATCATTAGAGAGCTGAATTGGAAAGGACCTCTGCAAGTCAGCAGCCCAAGCTGTCAGAAACGGGGTCAGACCAAGTGGTTCAAGGCTTGATTCGTTCTGGATTGGAAAATCCCAAAGGACAGGGAGGGGGCAGCATCTCAGCACCTGGCTGAGCCCATGGGAACAAAGGTTTCCTCCTGTCCTGGCTGAAGCTCCCCTCTTTCACCCTATATCATTGTCTTTTGTCTCCCACCAGGCCCCCGGTGAAGAGTCTGGCTCTGTGTTCTCCATCACCTCCTCGGTGGCACTGCCAGGCTGGCATGAGGAGCCCCTCAGCCTTCCCTGCTCCAGGCTGGACAAGCCCAGCTCCCTCAGCCTCTGCTCACAGCCAAAGGGCTCCAGCCCCACCTTGGGGCCCTTCCCTAACCCTGCTGCAGCTGCCAGACATCTTTCCTGCCCTGCGGAACCCAACTCAGGCCACAGTGACCTGGATCATGCATGTCCTTGATGTCCTGGTCACACAGCCCAGCCCCTTGTCCCTGTGTCAGGCTCTGGGGTCAATCCTGTGGAACATCCATGGTGAAACTGTGGCTCCAGGTGCACTGGGGGGATTCTGGGGTACAGGGAACCCTGCTAAACATGAACAGCATCGGACTTCATGGGGGAAACTGTGAGGGGGGACTGGGGTGGAATGACCAACCCAGTGATGTCACACAGCCACCCGGTTGTGTCACAGCCGACTCTGTGATGCCATAGTCTGCTTTGTGATGTCACAGAGATTACCAATGATGTCATAGCTGCTCAATGACCTCCCCTAACCCACTCTGGGATATGATAGCCCACTCTGTGACCTCATGATACCTGATGATAAATGGTCTACACCTGGTGAGCTAACACAATGCTCATTCTCCAAAACCACAGGCCCATGGAAACCACACAATGCCCATTGTGTAAGAAGGGGACCTGGAAATTCACCAGCCTCAGTGTCCTGCCAGCTCAGCCAGGCTGACTGGAACATTGGGGTCTGTGACCTCCAGGGACCACCAGAGAGACCCCCAGGACAGAAGAGTGCGTGCAAAAGGGGAGGGAAATCTGTAAATGATTCCATGGAAATGATTATTGTACATATGTTTAGTCCAGGACCATCAATGAATATGAATGCACAATACAGAATATAAACAGAAACTTTCCTGTACTCAGCACACATGGCTTTGGGAGGAGCTGTTCCCCCGTGCATCCAGCCAAATAAAGAATGCTGCTTCTAAATGCTACATTGGTGTTAAGGAGTTTTTTATTTTAACAAATTGTTGGTAACAGTCCCACTGCCAAGGAAAGCTCTGTCTGCTGCTGTTCACAAACAGAGAAGGGCTGGTGGGAGATTTGATGGACTGAGGCTGCCTGGGGTATTGTGACCATGAAATAATCAACTTTGCAAAAATCTGGGAAAGAAGGAAAGGCATCAACAAAACATCTACACAGAAATTATGGAGGGCAGACTTTGGCCTCTCTAGGATCCAGATTTGGGGAGTACCGAATCAGGTAGTGATTTTTTTAAGGGAAAAAGCCCTTAAAAAAAGGAAGGTCCAGGAAGGATGGACACACTTCAAGAAAGGAATCTGAAGGGGAGAGGAGCATCCTGTCCTGGTGTGCCAAAAGATGAGCCAGTGAGGAAAATGACGGGCCTGGCTGCCCATGAAACTTCTGTGGGAACTCAAAAAAAAAAAAAAAAAAAAAAAAAAAAAAAAAAGTGCAACACCTAGGATAGAAGGTCAGGCAATTTGGGAAATGTTTAAGGATGCTGATCAGTCATGTGGAAAGAAAATTAGAGAGGAGAAAGATCAGTTAAAATTTAACCTGGCCAGTTTCCTGAAAAATTAAAATATTTCCACAAATAAATTTATAGCAAAATGTGGAATAAGGAGAACCTTTCGTTTTTATTGGATACTGTGAGGAATATAAGAACTGGAGATAAGGAAAAGGCTGAGCTGCTTAACACCTTGTTTGTCTCAGTTTTCAACAATCAGACAGGTTGTCCTCAGGACAAGTGTTCTCCTGAGCTGGTAGATGGGCACAGGGAGCAGAACAGCCCCCCTGGAATCCAGGAGGAAGCAGCTGGTGACCTGCTGAGCCCCTCAGATGCTCACAGGTGTCTCAGGGACCAGATGGGATCCATCCTAGGGGGATGAGGCAGCTGGTGGATGAGCTCACCAAGCTGCTCTCCATCATTTCTCATCAGTCCTGGCTCTGCAGGGAGGTCTCAGAGGACTGGAGGTGCCAATGTGAGCCCATTCCCAGGAAGGGCTGGAAGGAGGATCTGGGGAACTCCAGGCCTGTCAGCCTGACCTCGGTGCCCAGCAAGGTTCTGGAACGATCACCTTGAGAGCCATCACAGGGCACCCACAGGATGGCCGAGGGATCAGACCCAGCCAGCGTGGATTTCAATGTCTGCATTGATGATCTGGATGAGGGGATTGAGTCCACCATCAGCAAATTTGCAGATGACACCAAGCTGGGTGTGAGTGTGGATGTGCTGGAGGGTAGGAGGGCTCTGCACAGGGACCTGGACAGGCTGGATCCAGGGCCCAAATCCAACAGTGGGAGGTTTAACAAGGGCAAGGGCCAGGTCCTGCACTTTGCCCACAACAACCCCTGCAGTGCTACAGGCTGGGGACAGAGTGGCTGGAGAGTGTCCAGGCAGAAAGGGACCTGTTCCACTGATGGAGAGCAGGCTGGACATGAGCCAGCAGTGTGCCCGGGTGGCCAAGAAGGCCAATGGCACCTGGCCTGGATCAGGAATGGTGTGGCCAGCAGGAGCAGAGCTGCTGTGCCGGCACTGACCTGCCCCCAGCTCTGCACACAAACATTGCTACTACAGCTCCAGAGAAGGGAACAAAAGGAGGATCTTAATGAAAACATTGCTGGGACATCCTTTAGTCCATTTAAAGCCACTGAGAGAAGAGCTTCTCTTTGACTCACTCTGGAGCCACAGTAAAAGTAGAGAAAAACAAAACAAGAAAGGACACAACGCCCTTGCTTTGTGAAAACCGTTGAAAACAAAAACAAAGAAAAACCACCTGACAACATAACCAGCAAGTGCTATCAAAAGTGATTTTTATTACAAGTGACTTGCTGAAACTGACCATCAATTTAATGTTTCTGAAATTGCCCAGTGATCAGTGTCCACACTGCAGCCTTGAGCTCCTGGTTCCTCAGGCTATAGATGAGGGGGTTCAGGGCTGGAGGCACCACCGAGTACAGAACTGACACTGCCAGATCCAGGGATGGGGAGGAGATGGAGGGGGGCTTCAGGTTGGCAAAAATGCCAGTGCTGAGGAACAGGGAGAGCACGGCCAGGTGAGCGAGGCAGGTGGAAAAGGCTTTGTGCCGTCCCTGCTCAGAGGGGATCCTCAGCACGGCCCTGAAGATCTGCACATATGAGAAAACAATGAACACGAAACAGCTGAAATATAGAAAAGCACTTAGCACAATGAGCCCAAGTTCCCTGAGTTTGGAGTGTGAGCACGAGAGCTTGAGGATCTGTGGCACTTCACAGAAGAACTGGCCCAGGGCATTGCCCTGGCACAGGGGCAGGGAAAATGTATTGGCCGTGTGCAGCAGAGCAGTGAGAAAGGCACTGGCCCATGCAGCTGCTGCCATGTGGGTACAAGCTCTGCTGCCAAGGAGGGTCCCGTAGTGCAGGGGTTTGCAGATGGACACGTAGCGGTCATAGCACATGATGGTGAGGATGGAAAATTCTGCTGTAATGAAAAAGACAAAGAAAAATACCTGAGCAGCACATTCAGAGTAAGAGATGTGTCTGGTGTCCCAGATGGAATTGTGCATGGCTTTGGGGACAGCGGTGAGGATGGAGCCCAGGTCGGTGAGGGCCAGGTTGAGCAGGAAGAAGAACATGGGCGTGTGCAGGAGGTGGCCGCAGGCTACGGCGCTGATGATGAGGCCGTTGGCCAGGAGGGCAGCCAGGGAGATGGCCAGGAAGAGGCAGAAGTGCAGGAGCTGCAGCTGCCGCGTGTCTGCCAATGGCAGCAGGAGGAAGTGGCTGATGGAGCTGCTGTTGGACATTTGCTTTCTCCAGACACTGGAACCTTTTGCAGGAGAAAAGACAATGACTGCTGAGGAGAGATTTCTCATAGAAGCGTCAAAGCCCTTTCTCACAGACAATTCCCTGCCACTAAACATCTCCCCCTTGTCTATGTCTAGGAGAACTTCCTTCATCTTGGTTGCTGTAGCCCTGATTGCTGCTGGCCAGTGTTCAGTGAGGAGCCAGGCCTGGTCCTGCAGCACACCTGGGAGTCAGCCCTGAGCCCCAGTCAGTGCAGAGGATCAGTGAGGGCAGGGGCCAGTCCTGGTGTTTGAACTTGGACAAAGAATCACCTCCTAAGGCACAGGAGCTGCCAGATGAAGGGATGGGGATTGCAGGAGGCAGAACAAGAGATTCTGCTGCACCTGGGGATAAAACAGAGTCCAGTGAGGCAGGAGGATTGTCTGAGCTTTAGTGCAGACTGAGGGGAGCTGCTCTGTCCCCCTCTCCTGTTCCCAGCTGCCCTGGACATGCACCTTTCTGAGCTCCACTCCCGTGTTACCCTGGAAATCCAGGAGACAGTGCTGAGAGCAGAGGGATCCCTGGCACACAAAGTGGCTCCTGCCTTTCCCAAAGTCAGGGAGAGTCGGCTCATTCCCAGCCTGCCCTGCCCAGAGCTGCCCAGGGCAGAGGGAGCTGGGACACCCCATTGCTGTGCTCAGCCTGC
>JAIXNV010001087.1:0-14777 GCA_020917445.1 Riparia riparia
GCAGGCAGGACACAGAGCTGTCAGCAAAGGAAGGGGCCAGCGAGGTGGGGCAGCCGGGGGATGACGACAGCCTGCAGGGACAGAGGCGCAGGGCATGGACACCGTAGGACAGCCTGGGCTGGAGAGGGCACAGCGATGGGCAGCAGCTGAAAGGCCCTGACACAGCCAACTCCTGCAGCACTTGGGCCATGGCTGCTGGCCCTGGGCCTGAGCCATGAGCAGGAGACAAGTGACCCTGGCAGGCCTGGGGCCTCATTGCCTCCTTGTCCCTGCTCAGCAGCCTGGCAGGGGCCGCCCCATGGTGCTGCCCTTGGCATTGCACATCCCCACATCCCAGTGTCCTGGGAAGAGCCCTGAGCACTGAGGGAGGGACAGGATCTGCCTTGGCAGGGGCTGGGGCTCAGGCCTTGGCCCTTTGCATTCCTGAAACACATCCAGCTTTGTTCAGCATCAGACACCTTTGCCTTGTTTGTCCCCACCTGTCATCACTGCCTGCAGTGTTCTGCTCTAGCTGGAACTTGGGGAAACTTTCCTCAGTTGTGTTGCTCTCTGGGACCCATTAAAACTTGAAGAAATTAAAATGGTTCAATTTAACTTGGAGTTCTTGAGAAGATTTTGGAACATACTCTCAGGGATGAAGTTGAATGTAAACAACACTAAATCCATGAGAGGCTCATTAAAGTCCTTGTGCTGTGTCTGTACTGCTGAGCTGGGCCGGGCTCCTGGCAACCAAGAAAAGTTCCAAAAATACATTTCTCCTGAGGAGAAATCCTCGTGCAGATGGGACAGCTGTGCTATTCGAAATGTAGCCTCAGATTGAAAATTTACAGTGGCAGAACTACCTTTTCTCTTCCTTTCTCAGTAATTGTTAACTCTCTCATCCTTGTTTGTTTTGGTTTAGTTTTGTTCGTAACAGTAGAGAACATCATTCTCTTACATGGAATATTAGCTTTTGTCCTTATGCCTACGGAACCTTAACTTTTGAATACAATATGTATGTTTCACCAGCAAATAAACACATTGAACTGAATAATAAAACTAATATGTCTCTAGCTCCCACTGCTGCTTTGGTAAATTCTCTTGCTCCTTTTTCACTTTTTGTTGCTTTTGTCTTCTGCAATTTCAGTTCTGTTGGCTGAAGCAACATCTCTGCTGGCTGTTACTCTCCTTCTTGTATAGTTCTTTTCAACACTTTCCCTCGTACAGTTCCAAACTCATTTTCATGACATTTCTTCTCTTTGAATTTGGTCACCTCCATTTTTTTGCATTAGTTGCTCACTCCAAGCTTTTCTTACATTCCTTTTGTGCAGCTCTCACTCCACCTTCTCAAAGCTCTGCTGCCACTTCTAGCTATGCGTTGCTGCTGTGAACATTGGCACGTGCCGCCCGAGGATCCCACAAACTGCGGCCATACCTTGGGACCAGTGTCTCATAAGTTATTCAGACTCTTGGGCTTTCAGTTCTGCCTACATTGCTTTCAAGCTCTCAGGTCCACCTGGCTGCAATTCATCTGGATTTTTAGGCTCTCAGGTCTCCCTATTTTGCTCTCAGACTCTCTCCACCTGCTCTGATCTTCATGCTCTTGACCCACCAGGCTCAGTTCAACTGGGCTCCACCATCTCACTGTCTCACTGGTCTGTAGTCATCTGCCAGGATCATGTCAGGGTCCCCATTCATTGTTGCCCAGTCCTCATAGGGGACATCAGTTGACGGTGGAGCCACAACTGACACAGGTGTCAGTCTCTTATTAACTAAAACCTCTTATACTTTTCTCTCTGTAGCCTACCCACAGGCAGCTCCACACAGCCTTCTGGCACCTTCTCTCTTCCTCCTGCAGGACTGGCTAACTCTTTCCTGTCCCTTGAATGAGCACCAGACCCCCTCTGTCCCTCACACACCTATATGACCCTTCTTCCTCACAGCACAGCCTGCACACTCCATCTGACTCTTGCCAGCTCACCCAATGTGTTATAACACTCACTCTCATTGGACATAGCTGGGATCTATTAAGGGCAAGGCTGTTCCCACTCTTGGGAATTAGTACAGCTGCAATTTATCAGGGGTGAGATTGCCTTCAGCACTATCTCCATTCTCTTTACAAGCTGTTCTCCCACACCAAGGAGAATCTGTGTACAGTACAGAACCTCATGGAACCAAGGGGCCATTGTGGCACAGCAAGGCCTTGTGGAACCAAAGTGACCATGGTGACACTCCGGAACCTCATGGAACTACAGGTCCATGGTGACACAGCAGGGCTGCAGAACCAAGGAGTCCATTGTGACACTGCAGAACCTCATGGGATGACGGTGTCCATGTTACACCACTGAACCTCATGGAACAAAGGGTCCCTTGTGGCACTGTGGAACCAAGGAGACTGTTGCTGGCAGTACGAAAGCTCATGGAACCAAAAGTCCATTGTGACATTGTGGAGCCTCATGGAACCATGGAGACCGTTAGGACACTTCAGGACCCACTGGAACCAAGGAGCCATTGTTCCACTGCAGGGCCTTGTATAACCAAGGGGTCACTGTAGCATAGCAGGGCCTCATGGAATCAACGGGATCATAGTGACACTGTGGGGCTCCATGAGACCACGGGGACATTCTGACTCTGGAGCCAAGGATACCATTGGCACACAACAGTTCCTCATGGAACCAAGGAGGCCATTGTGATCTGATGCGGAATTCCGCTGAGTCTATGATGATATTTCAAGGCCTTGTGACAGCAAAGGGCCATTGTGGAACTGCAGGGCCTCAGGGAACCAACGAGACCATTGTGACATTGCATGGTCTCATGGCAGCAAGGGGCCATTGTGACACTCTGGGGCTTTGTAAAACCGAGGGGCCACTGTGCCACTGTGTGTCACCATGGAACCAAGGAGATCATTGTGACACTGCAGGGCTCCATGGGACTAAGAACTCATGTGACAGTGAGGCGCCCAATGGAATCAAGGGGCGATTCCATACATCAGGGCCTCAGGTATCCAAGGTGCCATTGTCATGTTGTGGAACCAAAAGAGACCATTGTAACACTTCAGGGCTTCATGGAATTGTGGACACCATTATGACACTCTGAGGCTTGTTTTACATGGCCTGGTTTTTGTCAGCAGGAGAGGCCACAGAGGTGGCTTCTGTGAGAAGCTATTGGAAACTTCCACCATGAAGAGTAGAGAAAATCTCTGCTCTGAAGATGGACATGATGCTGGCCCAATTAGAGAAGTTGGTTACACCTCTGTGATGACATATTTAAGGAAGAAAGTCAAAAGAGCACACATGAAGTTGTTTCCAAAGGTCATGAGCCAGCGCTGCCTGGACATCCTGGCATGGCTCGCATCGATGCACCACTGCAGCCGCTGCCATTTCAGTGCAACCCACAGCGAGCCTTGCCTGCCTGGCCGCCCATAGCCAGCCATGGCACGGGCAGGAGGGCAGGGACAGCGATGGCAGCTTCTCCATCTCGGTGCACTGCATGAAGAAAGACATTAAATAGCACCATCTCTGCAACAGCCGCATGGCCAGTAGTGGAAAAAAGAGTAAGTTTCCAGCATGGAAATTCAGCAGAATCAACCTCTTGGCACTACAAGATGCTGCAAGCATCTTTGAATTAGTGGAACTTGTTGACAAGGGTACCTACTGGCAGCAATTTTTCTTTTAGATAGAGAAGAGGATGAAGTGGAGACATGTAAGAGAAAACATGGCAGCACCAAGGTGAGTGGAAAAGGAGAGGAAGGAGGCACTCTAAGAGTTGGAGCCAAAATTTCTCTGCAAACTGTGGTGAGGACCATTGTGAAACAAACTGTCCCTCTGTAATCCATGAAGTCCTTGGGATATGCAGAGATCCACTCGCAGCCTGTGGGAAAAGTGCTCATGGTGGAGCAGGCAGATGCCAGAGGAAACTGTGATCCAGTGAGAGACCTGAACAGAGAGAGGGCCCTTGCTCCTAGAAATAAAGAAAGAGGACCTTTCCTGCCAAACTAGAGCAGCCTATCCTTAAAAGATTGCACCCCATGAAGAAATGTCTCACACCACAACAGCATTGGAAAGACTGGCTGAGGCAGGGACTCATGACATAGCAGAAGAAAAACTTCTCTCCCTGAGCAAACAGAAAAAGATCTTGGGTGACAAACTGAAAAAAAACCCATTCCCTGTCTCCCTGCATTACTGGTGGCAAAGAGGAGGGGTCTGAGGGACAAAAATTATATTTTAAAGGCTGCTTTTACTTCTCATTATCCTCCTCTGACTCTGTTAATAATAAATTTACTTTATACCTTTAAATTTAAACCTATTTTGCCCATAGAATGTTTTTCTCCCAGTCCTCATCTCAACTCATGAATCCAAACCATGACAGAGGCCTTGTGAATCAAGGAGCTCTGCAGGACCTTGAGGAACCAAAGAGCCATTTGACACTGCACGGCCAAATGGAAGCAACGAGACCATTCTTGGAGTGCCCATGGAACCAAGGGGCCATTGTGACACCACAGGGCCTCAGAGAACTGAGGTAACCATTGTGACCTTGCCAGGTCTCATGGAAGGAAGAAGCCATTGTGACACTACAGGTACCCACGGAACAAGGGCCCAGGGTGACACAGACAGGCCTTGTGGAACCAGCAGGGCCATGGTGATCCTGGGGAGCCCAATAAAAGCAAGAAGCCATTGTGGCTCTCTGTGACCTCAGGGAACCAAGGGGCCATGGTGTCACAGGGCAGTCCCATGGAACCAAGGAAACCACTGTGACACTGCAAGGCCTCATGGAAGCAAAGGGCCCAGTGTGGCACTGTGGACCCAGAGCAGAGCTCCCTTGTTCCAGAAAGTCCCTGGCAATGCAGGGATGAAGGGAACAGGACAGGCTGTGGGGATCAGGAGCAGGGCACAGCCAGGGGTTTGGGGTGGTTGTGAGCCCAGGGCAGGAGCCGGCCCTTGGCCTTGGGGAACCTCATCCAATTGTCCTGGGCCCATGGCTCCAGCCTGTCCAGATCCCTCTGCAGAGCTTC
Organism: Riparia riparia; assembly: GCA_020917445.1. NCBI lineage: Eukaryota > Metazoa > Chordata > Aves > Passeriformes > Hirundinidae > Riparia > Riparia riparia. The sequence continues at coordinate 4,991 of JAIXNV010001087.1, forward strand.
CTGCCCTCCAGCACAGCCACACTCCCACCCAGCCTGGGCTCACTGCGAACTGACTGAGGGTGCCCTCGATGTCCTCGTCCAGATCATCCATCAAGAGATTTAACTGACCTGGTCCCAGTCCTGAGCCCTGGGGACACCCCTGGATGTGACTCCATTCCTCAGCTGCTCTGAGTCCCAGGGGTTGGATGAGGGAAATGGTGGGGTGGGGTTAGGGACAAAGCGTGATTGATTGTCAGCCATGAAGGGTCTGGATTTTCAGATCTATTCAGACTGCACTAGGAGGTGATGGGGATCAATATCAACTGGGTATTGCTGATATCAATCTATAAACAGGAAAAGAAACCTAAATAAGACAAAACAACTATTTCTTCATTGTTTTAAATAGAGTATATTCACTTTGAATATACTTCTGAAATCGGTATAATTACCCACAGAAGATTTGAAGAATTTAGTTACTCCCATGGGCTTTTCTTGTTTGCCTTTTTTGAACAAATGTTAATGAGCCTTTGTCAACAAATTTCTCAACTGACAAACTCAAGGAAGAAGAGGCCTCTGAAAAAGTAAAATTCACCAGCAAATTCTGAGTGGCTGAGGATCCATGCTCATCATGTCAGGAATGACCAGAAATGGGCACAGCTTTCTGGCTGCCCCAGCTTTGGGATGGGCCCTGGGCCTGGAGCAGGAACAGCTCCTGAGGGCCACAAGGCTGCGGCTGTTGTGCTGGCCTGGGCAGATGGGATGGCAGCAGGGGCTGCAGAGCTCTCAGGATGTCCTGGAGAGGAGAGCAGGGCACCCAGGGAGCCTCCTTTTGCCTTGGCCAGGCACCTTCCCCCAAGGCTGGGGCTGAGCCCTCTCTGAGCTGCAGCTGCTGCTGTGCCCTTCCGAGGGGCTGAGGCCGTGGGGCCCCTGCCCAGAGCAGCCTGCCCTGAGCAGAGCTGTGGGGCCAGAGCCGGCTGGGCTGTGCTGGGGAGAGGCCCTTGGTGCTGCCGAGAGCTCAGGGCAGCTGACAGAGCTTGGAGGGAGCTGGGCTGGGCTGAGAGAGCCTGGCACAGGAACCATCAGTGTCCATCTCAGCCTGTGTGATCGTGCAGGGGCCAAGAAAAGCACCCCAGGGTCCACAGGTTCTCTGTGTGGGGGCTGAGCTTGTGACCCCTGGAGCCCTCCCAAGTGCTGGGGCTGCTCGTCCAACTCCAGAGGAGATGTGACAGATGGGAGCAGGGACAAATCATTCCTGCTGGATTCTTTCTTGTGCTTGCTTATACAGGTGACCTGGATCCATATGCAGAGGGGGTGTTTTGTGTTGGAGAACACTGGCTGAGTGATAAGATTTTTTTTTTTTTTTTTAGCTTAAAGCAGTGTTTCATGTATAATACAGAATGTGAAAGAAACGTGACCTACGATCAGAAGAGCTTCTGAGTTTTTCAAAGGATGAGAGACTCATTGATGTTCCAATAGTCAAACCTGTTCAAATCCTTTCCTCAGTGTTTCCGTGAGATGACAGGTGACCACCAGAGGCTGAGGCCAGCCAGAGCTCTCTGTCCTGGCAGCTTTTTTCTGGGAGAGTCTTTGCATAGAGGGAATTTTTCAGGGGAAGTGTCAGTTTTGGCTGTGTGCACCTGGAAAAATGCATGTTATTTTCCATAGGGAGGAAAGCACAGAGACCCACTTTCCAGAGGCTGATTAGAGGTAGCCCTCATCATTCCAAAATCAGCTGGACCTGTCAGGTGGCCCCTGGGAGGCCACACCAGCCAGATCTGCTCCATCTCCCCTTGGTTCCATGAGGCCCTGTAGTGTCTCAATGTTCTCCTTGCTTCTGAGGTGTCACAATGGCCCCTTGCTTCCATGAGGCCCTGCATGGTCACAATGGCCCTTTGGTTCTGTGGGGCCCTGCAGTGTCACCGTGGTCTCCATGATTCCATGGGGCCTTGCAATGCCATAATGGGGTCTCCATGGATCCACGGTGCCCTGCAGGATCACAGTGGCCCTTTGGTTCCATCAGGCCCTGTAATGCAACAATGGCCTCTTTGTTCATCCCTTCTGCTTCACACTGGCCCCTTGGAACCATGTGGCCCAACAGTGCCACAATGATCCCCTTGGTTCCAGTGTCACCATGGTCCCTGGTATCCACAGTTCCCCACAGTGTCTCAAAGGCCCCTTCATTTCAGAAGGCCTCAAAGTGTCACAATGGTCTCCACAGGAAGGAAACCACAGAGCCTCAGTGTTTCAGGGACTCATGAACTACAGTCTCCAGAGGCCAATGCCAGCCAGACCTGTCTGTCCTAGCTGGTTTTTCTGGCAGCAAGCCCTGCATATTTGGAATTCTGAATGTTGAATCCCAACTTCTGCCTTTTTTTGCCTGGAGGCAAAGGCTAGTTCTTTTCCATAGAAAGGAAAGCGGAGAGACGCAATGTTTGGAAGGAAGGTGAGAGCTGGCCCTCAGGAGGCCAAGGCCAGCAAGAGCTGTCTGTCCTGGCAGCTTTAGTCTGGGAGAAACCCTTGCATATAGGAATTTTGCAGTAGATGAACCGATTTTGGCCACGGGTGCCTGTGCAGGAGGGGCTGTTCTTTTCCATAGGCAGGAAAGCGCAGAGCTTCAGTGTTTGAAGGCAGGTGAGAGCCAGATCTCAGGAAGACAAAGTCAGCCAGACTTGTTGGTAATGGCCGCTTTCGTCAGGGAGCAATCCCTGCATATGGGGAAATTTGGAGCGGGAATACCGTTTTGGCCATGGATGCTCGAATGAGAAGGACAGATCTTCTCCATTTGAAGGAAATCCCAAGCCCAAGTGTTTTAGGGGTGTATGAGAAGAGACCCTTGGCATGCCAAGGCCAGTTGGACCAGTCAGGACAAGCCAACCAGACCTGTTACCTGTTCCCTGGGATTCATGGGGCCCTACAGTGTCACAGTGGTCCCTTGTCTCCAGGTGGCCCTGCAATGTCACAATGGTAGTGTCATATTGGATCCTTGGTTCCATGAGGCCCAGTTGTGTCACGCTGGCCCCTTGTTTCAATGGGGTCCCACAGTGTCCCAATTGTCCCCTCTTGCTTCCATGAGGCCTTGCAGTGTCACAAGGGTCTCCTTGGTACCACAGTAGCACAATGGACCCTTGGTTCCATGGGGAATCACAATGTCAGAAATGTTCTCCTCGGTTCCATGAGGCCCTGCAGAGCCCCTTGATTCAAGACCTCAAAGTGTCATAATGGTCTCCCAGATTGAATGAAGCCCTGCAATGTCACAATGGACATTTGGTTCCATGGGGTCCTGCACTGTTCCATGAATCCTTAGTTCCATGGGGCCCTGTAGTGTCACAGTGGACTCCTTGGTTCAATGGAGCCACAGAGTGTGACTGATGCCCCTTGGCCTGCCAAGACTCCATGGTGTCACAATGGTTCCTTGGGTCCATAAGGCCTTGTAGTGTCACAATGGCCCCTTGATTCAAAGACGACTTTAGTGTCACAACAGTCTTCATGGTTCCATAAGGCCTTTAACTGTCACAATAGGTGCGCTGTCTTGAAGGCAAAACCAGTGAGAGACTCTAAGTCAGAAAAAACAATTTAATAGGAGAGAAAAAAAAGGTAAAATAAAATAAAATAAAACACATGCAATGGTACAAAAGATCACTGACAGAGTCAGAATACAACCTGAAACCGTGGTGGTAGCAGTCCAGATGAGGTGGTCTTGCTGAAGCAGTGCTCTTGCAGAAAGGTCTCATAGCTCTTGTCCTCTGGGAATCCAGTGGGTAAGGCTGCCTGTGCTCTCCCAAATCCCAGATTATATCCAGGTGGGAATGCTTGGCTCCTCCCCCTGGGTGGAGCATCTCACAATGGGCTGATATCATTTTATCAGCTCTTTTATGGGTCCTTGATTGCCCATTAAACAGAGATAGCTCCTGGAGGGAGTTATCTCTGAGTCATGCAGGAAGGCATTGATGGACCATTAACAGAAGATAGTCTGGAGGCAGGGGGCAAGGGAAACAGTGCACAACTTAGTTTCAATATTTCATGTAGATGGTGATAGAATACATACTTTGGGCACATTTTACATTGTAAACTAGGACATAATCCACCCCTTATTCTATGACCATTTACATCATACCTAAATTAATACATTCTTACAGCTAGATAGATAAATATACACATGCTCATACATACACATATACAGATTGAAACCTTACACCCAGTTCTTGCTTAAAATTAGGTCTCCCTGCAGTGCTCAACAGGTTTCCCCTTCTTTCTGCATTACCCACCAAGTGGAACCAGATCCTTGAGCAAAAACAATCCCACGGATGAGTCTGCCTTTGCTTGAGGTGGGATTAATCCAAACAGTTTTTCCTAAAATGCCTTTCATGTGTACCACATGGTCTTTATCTCCATCCACTGTGTGCAAGGGTTCAGACTGGGCAGGACCAGCTCGATTGATTGACCCTCGAGTGTTGACCATCCAGGTGGCCTTTGCTAAGTTCACTTCTCAATTTTTGAAAGTCCCCCCACCAAGAGCCTTCAGGGTAGTTTTAAGTAACCCATTGCACCGTTCAACTTTCCCGGCAGCTGGTGCATGATAAGGGATGTGATATATCCATTCAACGCCATGTTCTCTAGCCCAGGTGTTTTTAAGGCCATCCTTGAAATGGGTCCCATTGTCTGATTCGATTCTCTCAGGGGTGCCATGTCTCCACAGGACCTGCTCTTCAAGGCCCAGGATGGTGTTCCGGGCAGTAGCATGAGGCACAGGGTAGGTCTCCAACCATCCAGTGGTGGCTTCCGCCATAGTTAGGACATAGCGCTTGCCTTGGCGGGTTTGGGGAAGAGTGATGTAGTCAATCTGCCAGGCCTCCCCATACCTGTACTTCAACCATCGTCCACCGTACCACAGAGGCTTTACCCGCTTGGCCTGTTTGATTGCAGTGCAGGTCTCACAGTTGTGGATGACCTGTGAGATGTTGTCCATAGTAAGGTCCACCCCTCGGTCACGGGCCCATCGATATGTTGCATCTCTGCCCTGATGACCAGATGCATCATGGGCCCAACGGGCTAGGAATACTTCTCCCTTGTGCTGCCAGTCTAGATCCACCTGTGATATTTTCACTTTGGCAGCTTTGTCCACCTGCTCGTTGTTGTGATGCTCTTCATTAGCCTGACTCTTGGACACGTGCATCTATGTGTCGAACCTTCACGGTCAGCTTCTCTACTCGGGCGGCGATGTCTTGCCAAATCTCAGCAGCCCAAATGGGTTTCCCTCTGCACTGCCAGTTGGCCTTTTTCCAGCGATTTAGCCATCCCCACAGAGCATTAGCTACCATCCACGAGTCGGTGTAGAGATAGAGTTTTGGCCACTTCTCTCATCCGGCAATATCTAAAGCTAGCTGGATGGCTTTAAGTTCTGCAACCTGACTTGATCCACTTTGTCCTTTGGTAGCTTGTGCGACTCATCGTGTGGGGCTCCAGACTGCAGCTTTCCATTTCCGGTTAGCGCCTACAACTCGGCAGGAACCGTCAGTGAAAAGGGCATATTGTCTTTCAGTCTCCAGTAGCTCGTTATACGGTGGGGCTTCCTCGGCATGTGTCTCTTCTTCTTCTTCTTCTACTTCTTCTTCTTCTTCTTCAGATAATATAAAAGTCTCACCTTCAGGCCAGTTAGTTATAATTTCCAGAATCTCAGGGCGATTCGGGTTTCCAATATGTGTGATGAGGACAATCCACTCGCTCCATGTGGTGTCAGTGGCATGATGCGTGGAAGGAACTTTTCCCTTGAACATCTACCCCAGCACTGGTAGTCGGGGTGCCAAAAGCAGCTGCGTTCCAGTGCCAATCACCTCTGAGGCAGCTTGAACTCCTTCATAGGCGGCTAAGATCTCTTTCTCTGTTGGAGTGTAATTGGCTTCGGACCCTCTGTAGCTTCGGCTCCAGAATCCCAGTGGTCGGCCCCGAGTCTCCCCGGGCACCTTCTGCCAAAGGCTCCAGGACAGGCCATTGTTCCCGGCTGCTGAGTAGAGCACGTTCTTCACATCTGGTCCTGTCCTGACTGGGCCAAGTGCTACCGCATGAGCGATCTCCTGCTTGATCTGGGCAAAGGCTTGTTGCTGTTCAGGGCCCCAGTGGAAATCGTTCTTCTTGCGAGTGACCAGGTAGAGAGGGCTCGCAATCTGGCTATACTCAGGAATGTGCATCCTCCAGAAACCTATGGCGCCTAGGAAAGCTTGTGTTTCCCTTTTGTTGGTTGGTGGAGACATTGCGGTGATCTTATTGATGACCTCAGTGGGAATCTGCCGCCGTCCATCTTGCCACTTTACTCCCAGGAACTGGATCTCTCGGGCAGGTCCCTTGACCTTGCTCTTCTTGATGGCAAAACGAGCTTTCAGGAGAATTTGGATGATCTTTTCTCCTTTCTCAAACACTTCCATTGCCGTGTTCCCCCACACAATGATGTCATCAGTGTACTGTAGATGTTCTGGAGCCTCACCCTTTTCCAGTGCAGCCTGGATCAGTCCATGGCAGATGGTGGGGCTGTGTTTCCACCCCTGGGGCAGTCGGTTCCAGGTGTACAGCACACCGCTCCAGGTGAAAGCAAACTGAGGCCTGCATTCTGCAGCCAGAGGAATGGAGAAAAATGCATTAGCAATGTCAATTGTGGCATACCATTTTGCTGCCTTGGACTCCAGCTCGTACTGGACTTCCAGCATGTCCGGCACAGCAGCGCTCAATGGTGGAGTCACTTCGTTCAAGGCACGGTAGTCCACAGTCAATCTCCATCCTCCATCAGACTTGCGCACAGGCCAGATGGGGCTGTTGAAGGGTGAGTGGGTTTTGCTGACCACCCCTTGACTCTCCAGCTCACGGATCATCTTGTGGATGGGGATCACGGCATCTCGATTTGTCCGATACTGTCAGCGGTGCACCGTCAAGGTGGCAACTGGAACTCGTTGATCTTCTACCTTTATGAGTCCTACTGCAGATGGGTTCTCCGACAGTCCAGGCAAGTTATTCAATTTCTTAATGCCCTCTGCCTCCACAGCTGCTATTCCAAAAGCCCACCTGAGTCCTTTAGAGTCTTTGTAATAGCCATTCCGGAGGAAGTCTATGCCCAAAATACACGGGGCCCTTGAGCCAGTCACAATTGGATGTTTCTGCCACGCCTTCCCGGTCAGGCTCACCTCAGCTTCCAGCAGAGTCAATTCCTGTGATCCCCCCGTCACCCCGGCAATGGAAATAGGTTCTGTCCCCACATATTCTGATGGTATCAGTGTACACTGCGAACCAGTATCAACTAAGGCTTCATATCTCTGTGGCTCTGATGTGCCAGGCCATCGGATCCACACCGTCCAATAGACCCGGTTTTCCCGTGCCTCTCCCTGGCTAGAGGCAGGGCCCCTCTAGCACCGGTCATTATTCCCTTCCCGGGCATACATGGTAGAGGTTCCTTCACAGGGATCTGACATATCCTCACTTCTATAATACCTGGCAGCCTGGTCATGCGATGTCGAGGCTACCTTCATCTTAGTGGAACCCCCTCGGTTAGTGTTTCTCTCCTTGAGCTCACGCACCCGTGCTGCCAGGGCAGAAGTGGGTTTCCCATGCCACATTCCCATGTCTTCCCCATGGTCACGCAGAAAGAACCACAGGTCAGCTCGTGGGGTGTACCCTCTCTCTCTAGCTGGGGGCCGTTGAGCTCTGACTCTGGGGCCTGTAACTCGCACCGGTGCCACATGGGAACTGTTCCTCCTCATCTCCTCCCTCATCTCCTCCATCTTCTCTGTCACCTCCTCCATCTTCTCTCTGAATTCCTTAGCCACGGCAGAGACCTGAGCCTGCATTGGGCCACTGATCATACTCTCATAATTTCTGAGCTTGTTGGCTACAGAACCCACTGTCTCTCGGTTGTTATCAGGATGAATTGTTGCAATGAATGTGGCGTATTGAGATGGTCCTAGAGTTGCCAGATTCCACAGCATTTGCCCTGTGCACCTGACTTTGTTGGGGTCATTATCATGCTGTCCACCCCTCCCAAAGAGAACCTCCAATACCGCCACTTCTCTCAGCTCTTGGATCCCTTCCTCAAGGGTCTTCCAGCGCATTCTATGATGGTGCTCCTGCATTCTGTCTCTGTGGACAAACCTCTCCCTTACACTCATTAAAAGCCGCTCCCAAAGGGAAAGGGGCCCTGGCTCCCTGATTCACACCTGAGTCCTGGGACAAGGGTCCCAAATTCCTTGCCTCACTACCATCTAGTTGCACGCCTGTACCTATAAGGTTCCAGACCCGAACTAACCAGGCTGTATAAGCCTCACGTCCCCATCGTGCAAGATCTTTTTGCAGATTACGGAGACTTTCATATGTCAGGGACTCAGTGATGATCTCAACCTCTGACTCCCCTGCAGGTTGTGAGGGCCCTCCTTTCTTATCCTTGTTGCCTGGGTGCTCTGATTTCACCTTATACTTCTTTGTTTCTACAGGGGCCACTGCTGCTGGCTGTGGCTGCCCTTGTGGTTCAGCTGGAACCTGGACGGTTGTAACGTCTGTGGGTTCTGCTGCTGCACCATCAGACTCTCCTTTGTCGGGGCAGGGGGAGGGTTTCCCAGCAGCTGGGGCTAATGAGGCTTCGACAGGGGAAAGGTACTCCCTCAGCATCTGGCCCATCTCACGGATCTCCTTCACCAAATCTGGGTGGTTTATTCCTGAGGCAGGCTGTGGGGTAGGGTCAGGCTGTGGGGCAGTGTCAGGCTGTGGGGCAGGGTCAGGTTGTGGGGCAGGGTCAGGCTGTGGGGCAGGGTCAGGCTGTGGGGCAGGGTCAGGCTGTGGGATGGGCTCAGGCTGTGGGGCAGTATCCTTATTCCCTATGTTAGGTATCAGGGTGGTTATCCAGGTCAGTCTCCCCTTATCTCTAAATACTAAACAGAACAGGCATACCAGCAGCACCATCCACTGTGTTATGTCATTAACATTCAGAAATTTGAACCCTTCAAAAACTGGTGGGGTAGGCCCAAAGAGCTGGGTGAAGGGTTGTGAAAAAATTTCCCCTGGTGTCATTTCTTCACAGTAGGTACTGTTATTGAAATAACTCCAGACACACACAGTTAGTGTATGATAACCCTGAATCCATGTGCCTGCCTTCCAGAGGAAATTAAAAATCCACGAATTCCTCACCTTGTTAACCCATACAGCAAACTGGATGACAGCCACAGTAACCTTAGTTACAGGGCCCATGTTTAGAAAAGGGCCTGCAAATGGGAGGAATACGGCCACACCCACATGCCACCCAAACCAGGTTAAGGCAGACAACATGATATCCAGTACACAACAATGTAGGCACTTAAGAACTGTTATTCCTTTTTCTCTCAATGCCCTCGAGTCCCACAGTGGGCGCCAAAATTTGTCTCGGTTTGAAAGAGAGACAGATTTTTTCCCTAAGGAGAGAGACAGAGGCAAATGAGGAATTCAAAATCCTTCCCTCCGTGTTATTATAATTTGGAAGATTAAAGAAAAAAACTTTCCAGTCGGAGCTATGGGGAAAAGGAATAACAGTCTTTTACTAGTGAATATAACAGGACAAACAACAACAACAAAAGAATAACAGCAATTGTACTAATAGTAAAAAGAAACAGAACCAAGAACCCTGAGGGCAAACGGTGGAAACTCCGGCGCTTATGGCTGGAAGCTGGAAGCGGTGGGCTGTCCTCGGCAGGCAGGGGGGTGCCTTGGCAGGCAAGGTGGGCAGTGCCGGAGAACCCGCAGCGGCTGGAGCCGGTCTGACCTAAAATCCAGCAGGACAGCGAAGAAAGACTCCAATATTCCT
>JAIXNV010001088.1:0-14756 GCA_020917445.1 Riparia riparia
GGTTTAAATCTCTTTTATTGCTTTCTAGAGTCTCATCAAGTGGTGTTCCCAGCATATTGCTCCTAGACCTTGGTATGATGAAGAAGGAGCGTCGTCTAACTCCTAAGGTACAGGTTCCCTCCCACTTTCGAGGTAATTGACTCTATGCTCATTGCCCACAAATGCAATATATTCCATCAGGGGCTTTCCAGTTACTATCTGTTTATTCTGGTTGTTCCAAATAGGATTTTAGGTCTTTTTTTTGGATTGGTAGGGGTTAGCTCCAGGACTTTTATCCCAGCAAAAAACAGTTTGATTTTTCCACTCACAATTCATTTCCTTTGTTATTCCCCAATAACCAGTAAGTTTTTGGTTGCCTGGTCTTAGTTTTATTATCCGAATTAACTACTAAAGTAGATATACAAGGAGTATATCCTACTACTTCATTAAATTTCCCTCCTTCTCAAGTTATACAGACTGTTCCAATTACTTGATGACTCAAAATCCATCCTTCAGGGTGTTTTAATGTCTTGGAAATTTGAGTATGATTCCATTGTAAAAACTGTTCCGGAGCTAGACTCTCACCTCTCCACAGCCATCTTTCAGGCATTCTAAGTCCCCCACAGATCCAGCATTTGTAAAATTATAATTCCGTAGCAATTTCTTGCATCAAATCTACAAAAAGTTTCTTAGCTGAGGTTGTCAAATCCCAGTTGCGATACTGCTGTTTGAATTGTTTAAGCTTATTTGATTCCTTTAATTCTTTCCTTATGGCTTTTTTACATATTTCTTTTGGTTTTTTTTGTTTTTCTTTTTCTTTTTTTTTTTTTTTTTGTTTTTGTTTTTGTTTTTGTTTTTGTTCCCTTAGTGCTGTACCTCCTATACCTATACTTGGATCATTCCCATTCTCATCTTTCTCAAAACAACAACAAAAAAATTTCATACTGAGGACAAATTTGAGCACTATAACGATAAGGAGCTGGTCGATTAAATCATAAATTATTCCCTACCCAATCCATTTTTCTATTTTTAACACAAACGTCTATAAAATTGCTGTGATCGTAGCAGGCAGCACAAACATGAGGATGTGCCACAAACACAAATTCCATCTTCTCCTTGACCCACATGGACTGATTGCATTTATTACAGGGATCAATATTATTGGGACTTTGTTTTTGCATAGATTGTTCTCTCATTGCCCGCTCTTGTGCTGCTTGTTTTTTTTATTGTTTGTTCCTGCATTGCTCATTCCCTTCTCTCATGGACTCTGTCCAGAGTGGCTCCATAGTTTTGGCCAGTTGCCAAGGGCATCACGACAAACAGTGAAAATAACCTTCAGGAGTTTTGACATTCTACCATTCTCAAGGCCCTTTGGGTTGCAGCCAAGGGCCAGGATGTCAGGATTCTTGGCAGCAAAGTTTATATGCTGGGATCTAGTCACTGGTGCATTTGGTCTCACTGGTACCCTTGGCCTCATGTTTGTTTCAAGGATGGCGCAGATTACTCACAGTTCTCACAGCACTGCCCTCTCTCTCTCTCTCTCTCTGGGTTAGTCAGCTACTTCCTCTTTTAGTCTAAACCACCAAAGCTCTGGAGATGTGCCAACCACAATAAGATTTGCTTTTTCACTACTTCAGTTAACAACCTGATTTGTTGGTAGATTTTGCGCCGATGTTGGGGATTATTATTAAAGATTCCTCGCCACAAGTAGGCACATTTGTAATGCCAATCCATGTAAGAAATGTGTCTATAGCGTGGCACACAAATCCTTCTCCACAGGAACTGTTAATTATGATACACTGGTCTATAATATTATGAATCGTTTGCTCTCTCACCTGCTCAAAAGTTAATATAGTAAAAACTCATTGGTCTAAATTTTCTATTCATTGGACCGTTGCATAATAGTTTCCATCTTCATATCTCAAAGGTGTTCCAAAAAAATCACTGAAAAAGCTTTTTAAAGTTAACTCTTCGTGTATGCAATCTAAGCAAGTTAAACAAATCAATTGTCTCTTTCTTCTGCTCTTGTTATTCTCCACCACAAATTAAGGCAAAGCTTACAAATAACACAAACCCATGGGCGACACTCTAAGCCATGCTTAGTACACTCCCAGTGTGTACTTGTTCTTGGACCCTTTTAGTAACTGGTGTTACTCTTTTTCTGGAATTGTAGTTCCTCAATGAAATCTGTTAGTGTTAGTCGATGAGGGCCTCTTAAAAGATTTTCAATTTGTTCAGGCTGTTCCCATTGATCAAGGACGTGTCTAATCCCTTCCCATCACCATTGTTCTGCCTCCAAACTCAATGGAGTTGCTGCCAACAGCCAATCCAGAATGTCTAATTTTTCTAATAAATTAAAGTTAATTGCAATTACAAAACACAGATCTTTAATGGTTAATTATCAAAGGAGTTCTATAGTTTGGACAAGTTAAGCAAGACAATTTTTTTTTTTTTCTGTTGTTTCTGGGTATCCTACTATATCCACATTTTACTGCTATTATCTTTTGTTGTTCTTGTAGTATTCTCAAAGCCACTAATCCTTCCACGTAATATGCTAAATAAATAAATGCTCTTTGTACTTGATCTTTTATCCTAAATTGTTCCAAATAAGTATTAATGTTGATCTGTGTTAAAACCCAATTGTGCATTCTAAGGTCTCGCTCTACTCTACTAAAACATCGTATACAATTAATCATAAAAGCTACATCCCTTTGGTCCCAAGGTACAGTTGTTCTGTGCCAATGTCTTTGTCTCAGCCACTTCATGGTCACTGCTTTACACCTCTCACACTGATGACCGTGTTTGCAGCAACCTTGCTGAAACATGGAAACTTCTCTCTGCGGGATGGCAGCTTCTGACCTTTCTGTACTAAGGATATCTTGAATATCCTGGGGCTGGGTTATTCTTTCAATATGTGGGTGGCACACCAAATGTATTGCAGGATTATGTGAAATCCACAGCCGAAAACGATTTTCCATGTGAGCTATGGCCTCTGGTCACCAAATGCTCTCTTCAGCCATGTCGGGGATTAATTACAGTTTTACTTAAAACTGTATTTTGGACCTCAATAAAATGTTTTAATCAAATCTAAGTCTTTTTTAATTTTAATTTCAGGTCTCCTGGTGTCGAAATAATTTTCCAATCTTTATTGGGTATAGGTCCTTTTACCCTTGAAGCATGAGTCTAGCCTTTTTCTGCCGTTCAAACTGTGGCTTCGTCAGGGAGAATCCATTGTCCCTCTTTTAGAATTGCTCCTAGGTTTTTCATGGCTTCTACTTTTGGTAAAGAAAAGTAAGGTGTTTGATTTTGTATTCCTGCTTCCTGAAAAGTCATAATTACATTGCTGTTTTCCCTCAGGGAAGCTTTCTTAGCTTCATCAGCCAAATTGTTTCCTCTTGTGCTAATATTTCTCCCCCTCTGGTGGCTTTTCACATGAACCGCTGCTATCTTTTTTGGACTCTTCAAAGCTTTAAGAATTTGAATTATCAATCCTTGGTGCACTAATCCTTTTCTTTGAGTGTTTATAAGTCCTCTTTCTTTCCAAAGTTTTCTAAATGTGTGCACTACCCCAAAGGCATATTTTGAGTCTGTGTATATGGTCCCTTCTCGATCCTTTAATAACAGCAAGACACAGAATAATGCATGGAGTTCACTGGCTTGTGCTGACCAGGATGGGCTAAGGGGACCAGATTCTTTTACTTCTAGTTTTTCTCCACAAATTATGACATACACAGATTTCCTTCTTCCGTCTACCACTTGGGATGATACATCTATCAATAATTTTTCTCCTGTTTTTAATTCTTGTTCTCTTAAATCTGGGCATATTTTTGTTCATAACTCTATGACCTCTGTGCAATCATGTATTAATTATGAATTAAATCAATATAGCCTCATATTTTAATATTCTGCTATCAGTTAACCATGTTTTGGCCTCTTTAGCAAGGATTCCCCTAATATTATGGGGGTGTACACTTCCAGTGGTACCCCAAAGGTTACTTTTCAGGCTTCTTCTACTAACACAGCAGTGACTACCAGAGCTTGCAGGCATGTTGGCCAGCTCTTACTAACTGGATCCAATAATTTGGAATAATATCCTACTGGCTTTTGGCTTCCTGCCCAACCTTGAGTCAATACTTCATAAGCTGTTTGATCAACTGTATTAACAAATAATTGAAAAGGCTTGTCTAAATTGGGAAAGCTCAGTACTGGAGCTTGCAGTCGGGCTTCTTTAACTTGCTCCAAATTTTCCTGATCCCTTTCAGTCCATTTCAAACAATTGGTAGTTAATTTCCCATATAGAAATTTTACTTTTCTACTAAACCCTTTTATCTACTGCCGGCAATAACCCCAAAGACACAAAAACTGCATTATTTCTCTTTTAGACTTTGGGGGTCCCATGTTCAATATTCCTGGAACCCTTTCAGGGTCTAGTTTTTCTTTTGCTTACTAATCTAATGACCTAAATACCGCACTTCTGACTCTACAAACTGCAATTTTGACTTTGATATCTTCAGCCCATTTTCTCCCAGAAAATTTAGAAGCTTAATAGTACCCTTTCTGGTATCCTCTTCAGTTTCTCTTGCTACTACCAAATCATCTACATACTGTCGCAACTTAATTCCTCTGGGTAACTCAAAGGATTTCCAAAGATTTTCTAACGCCCTCCCAAAAAGATTGGGTGCCTCTGTAAAACCTTGTGGTAGCACCGTTCACCGTAATTGTTCTCTCCTACCTGTATCTGGGTCCTCCTACTCAAAGTCAATCCCTACTGCCCTCATCCAGAGGGCAAGTTCAAAAGGCATCCTTTAAATCCACGACACTGTACCAAATGTAATTAGGAGGTATCTGGCTTATCTACTCCTGGAAAGCGGGTAATGGTTCTTTGATTTACTGCTCTGAGATCCTGGACTAGTCGGTAGCTACCATCAGGCTTCTTTACCGGCAGGATGGGGGCATTATGTGGTGACACACAGGACTCCAACACCCCCTGATGTACTGAATTCTCAACTACCGGTTTCAGTCCCTTCCGACCTTCCAGTGATATCGGATATTGTTTTACTTGAATGGGGATATCTGGGTTCTGTATTTCAATGCTAATGGGCTGAATGTTTAATTTTCCTACTTCACCAGTATACCACACAGTGTCACTAATCTCAAAATTATCTTCTTCAGTTAAAGAATAGCTTTTAAGTTTTCCTTCACAGCGTATTATTTTAATCCTCAAGGGTATTATTAAGTCCCTTCTTAATAAATTATTATCAGCCTCTGGTATTAATACCAAATCATTCAGTTCAATTTTTTATCTGATTGATTCTGCATATTTTTAATTACAGGAATCTGAAAAACTTCTCCTTTAACCCCAATTACTGGGACACGTTCATGACTTACTTCACATCCTTGTGGTAGTTTTCTTACTGTCGACCTAGTAGCTTCTGTGTCCACCAAAAATGTGATTTCTTCATTTTGAGGACCTATTTTCAGTTTTATCAAGGGCTCTTCTAGGTGTTCAGTCCTCATTAAATAGAGCTCCTGACCGTCCTTGTCTTCTTGAAACATTTTCTCATCCTGCTGCCTCTTTCTACAGAATTTTTGTAGATGTCTCTTTTTGTGGCAATAAAAACAAGTGGGTCCTGTTCTTCTGGAGGTAGGACAAGAAGTGTGTAAGTGTCCTTTCTGGTGACAGGAAAAACACGTGGGTCTCGTATCCCCAGCAGTGGGACCTGCCTTTTTCTGTTGTTTGTTCTTTCCTGGGCGATTCTCTGTATTCATGGTTGTCTGTGTTTCCTTGACTGCTGCCATTGAAACCTGTGGTTTTGTCTTTTGCCTCTCCTCCTCATCTCTTCTCACATATACTTTGTGTGCTTCTCTTAACAATTCCTGAAGCCCCCTATCCTTCCAATTTTCTTCTTTTTCCAGCTTCTTCCTGATGTGCCCCCAGGCCTTAGCTACAAATTGTGTTTTCAGAAGGACCTGTCCTGCTGCAGTGTCGGGGTCTACATCTGAATATAACTGCAAGGCTTTTCTTAGTCTTTCTGACCAGTCTGCCAGGGGTTCATCCTACCTCTGGTGCTCACTTAGAGCTTTCCTTATATTCTGCCCCTTGGGCACTGCTTCCCAGATTCCTTGGATAATCATCCACCGGAGATCACTCATATTCTGCCTGTGTCTTTCATTCTGATTATTCCAACCTGGATCTCGCATAGGCCATTTCTGATCCCCCTGGTCTGGCCCCTGATGTTCTCTATCCCAAATCCTCATTCCTGAATGTCTAATCATTTCTCTTTCTTCCATGGTAAACAAGATTCCTAAGATAGACTGCAGTTCCACCCAGGTGTATATATTTGGCCCCAAGAACTGATCTAATCTCTCTGCCACTCCAATTGGATCCTCCTGCAGCCTGCCCATCTCCTTCTTAAATTCCCTAACATCCCCTGTGTTCAGGGGAACACTCACATCACCAATAGCTCTCTGTTCTGGATTTGTCATTGGAACTTTTCTAAGTGGGTATAGTCCATCTTCCATTTTTGCTTCCCCATCTCCATCATCACTTCTCCCCGTCCCCCCCCCTCTAGTTCTATGTGATACTGGCTCCTCCTGAATAGGGGGTGCGTTTGCATTTACAGGAGGACCCTCGGGGGCTTGGGGTTGAATGGGCTGATTAGGTTGCCTATAAGGGGGTGGGAGATGACCTAATGGATCCTAGGGCTCCCGTCTGTCTTTTTTACCTGCTTGCCTTCTAATTTGTAAAGGATAGATTGGAAAACCCTTGCTTCCTTGCCTTGAATGACAAATTGACCCTTTCCCATGGGAAGCCACAGGACAGCATATTCACTTGTTCCTGATTGAAAGGTTCTTTTGAATTCACATACAAATTCAAAGCCTGGCAAATCCAATCTTCAAACGATCTGGACTTTGGCCAATATAAATTATCTTTCCCGATCATTTCCTTTGTCCATTCAAACATACAATAGTTAATCATTTTCTTACTTTTTCCTCTTTGGGATTCCCATGCACCCCAGTATTGTAACATCATCCCCAGTGGACTGTCCTGAGGGATGCTTCCCTTCTGAAAACCCCCCTCACAGTTCCCAGGTATACCAGGCTCTTGTGAATTTCCTTCATAACTTGCAGCCCCTGGGTCTAAGGAGTTACTTTTCCTTGGACCCATTTTTGGCGGCAATAAACCAAGAAATCCTTGGTACCAGAAGAATTTTGGACTCTCTCACTCACTTCGTGGTTCAGTCCTCTCACTTATTATTCTGTTGCACTATCTTGTCTTTTGCCAACTGTTTGCCTCATGCCTAACTCCAGTCTTTCTCCCAATCTGTCTTCCCTGACTATATCCTTCTAGCCACTTTCCCTTGCAATCCCTCTTAGTCTCGTACTTAAGTTAACAACTATTTTCTTCTCAAAGAAAATTGAACTTGACTCAATTGCTCCCTCCTTATTCACCTTGCCCAGTGATCAGATCACTCCCTTCTCCTCGAGGACCTTCCCCTGGGTTCTCAGGCTGGGATCCTTCCTGCCAGTCCCTCGCAGGGATCTTCACAGAGAACTTGCTCCTTCTCTCTTTGCACTTCCCTCCTTTCTCGGCTGGTCTCCTCACAGAGAGCTGAAAACACGGTACTGGGAGGTTCACACTTGCTTCAGGGGTCTGGGCTACCAGCCCCCATTTTAGATATTCTGCACACACACAAACACACAGCTGCCTGCCTGCCCAACCCCATGCTCCTTACACAGTCCATTTTCCCACACGGTTCTTGTGCACAAGATGTTTTACAGGCACCTTTACCTTTAGCTGGCACTCCAATGGCAGCCTTTGTGTGTGCCTCCTATTGCTGGCTTCCTTTGCTGATGCATTATCGTAATTGAAACTCCTTCTCCAAGGGAGCTTGGTCTAACCTCGGGACCACCTTAAAGGACCTGGTGGGGAGCTCCTTCCCGAGATTAGCCGTCCTTCCCCAGGCTGGAGTTCCCGGGTTTCAGCACCAAATTGTTATAAATGAAGCTCAATATGTCTATTTTAATAAGCAACAAAATTGAATTTATCAGCAAATCAATTTTATTTAAGTAGCATTTTATAATCAAGCATATACAAAAAAAATGGCAGTGATTAATTAAAGATAAGTAATGTTCAGACAAAGCATAAGCAAAACCAACTGGGGTACAGAGGGGGGTGTTTCTCACCCTACCTGACATGCAAAACAAACTAATCCCCCTTAAACTTATATACTGTATGCTAATACATATTCAATAATATTTCCAGTGAATCTCCTCCTATTTTCAATTCTTAAAATCTACGTCACTATACTACGTAGTGCATGCTCCACTCGTTGGTAGGGGGTCTTCTTGTTTTTTTGGTGGTCTTCTTCAGATGAAGGCTCATCATCTTCCTCTCATCCTATGAATAACCTTACTGGTTGTGCGTGCGCTCTAAGGTTTGTGTTATACATAACTACGCATTATGTTCCAAAAGGTAATTATTTCATGGATCACACCACCACCCAAACTCCCTACCTTGGAATAGTCCCAACTTTGTCCATCTCAAGACCGGTTCTGTCTTAAGGCATCCTGTATCCCATCACATCTGCAAAGGGTCCATCTCCCTACCTTGGAGTAGTCCCAGCTTTGGCCAATCCAGCTTTGAGATTCTGGCTTATCTCAAACTGCATCTTGTATCTTATTTTTCTCATGTAGCATCTGCCAAGGGGCCCATCTGCTTTGTAACACTAATCACATATATTTTTCCTTCACTACTTGATAACAAATACTTTCTAAAATATATCTTTCTAAAATATTAATACAGTTACAATTAGCAGGAATCATTTTCATTTATTACATCTGGGATTTAAAAAACCCAGAAATCTTCATCACTTTATTTCTCACAGAAATAGAAAAAGCATTATGCATCACAGTATCTGCAAACCCTATCAAAATAGCAAATTTCATCCCTTCCTCCTATATTCGTTGTATACAACCTCACAAAGTTGACCACTGACATTTCAGTCTGGGCCAGTCCTTTTCTGTAGGGTATTTAGTGTTACATCCCTGAGCAGCCAAAGCTGAATATTAGCATTGTTAGCCTTATTTCACATTATCAATTTTTAATTATGCATATAACTATATATTATTGTGTTATATATAACTATTAATATTATTTTTTTATTAATGTAATGTCACTTACACAAATGAACCTGAACTCAACATTAAAACCTTCTTCTGTCTCTCCATGTGGGGGCATTCCAAAAACTATTGTTCCTTCTCTTGGCGCTGTTTCCAATGTGTTGTTAGCAAAATTCACCCTCATCTTCCCAAATCCAGAAGTTCTTTTTCTTTTTCCATATGCAATTTTTGGATCCATATTAATACATCCACTGCTTCAGCTTATTTTAACCGACTGCCCCACTGCTCCCACGGTGCTCAGACCTCAGCCCACTGCAGAGCCAGAGAGCTCTAGGGAAGGGCTTCCCATCCAGGAATTTTGTATGGCACTGATTGCTCAAATTTACATTTAAAAATTGACATTTTCGTGTGATGTATGCTGGTGTGGTTTTACCAGTGGACAGGGTCAGCACTACAGACATCACCTGAAGGAATCAGTGTCATTTACTACAGCTCAAAGCAGCAAAGAAGAACAAAAGGAGCAGCTCAGCAATGCACCCAACCATCATTACCAAAGATTGCCTGCAGGGATTGAGAAAGATCCATCACCAGTTCCCCTCAGACTTTCCCATCACCCACACCCACACATCAGCTGGGGGAAGCTGTAATGTAATGTAATGTAATGTAATGTAAAGTGGCTCTCCAGCCAAGGACTGGAGAGCCACTCCCGGACACTGGGAATTGCTGCAGGTGCCTCCAGCCACAGGTGAGGCTCCAACCTGGCTGGGAGAGGGCCCAGCTCTGACAGTGCTGAATAAACAAACTGACAGCACTTCTAGGGCAGGAGCAGCTGGTTTCCTCCTCCTCTTGGTCCCTCCCAAAGCCTGGCCAGGGCCCAAGGAGGAACCAAGGGAGGTGACTTTGACCATCCAGCCCCAAACAAGGCCAGATGTCAGATTTCATGGCCTTGTCAGGCTTCTAAACACAGAAAGGTCAATACACGTTTCACTAATGAGTGGATACATCTGTCACAGTGCTAATGACCATGCATATTTCACTAATGAGCAGATACAAAGATAACCTTTGGTTGGAAGGTTGATGCAGAGGTCACCTTTGGCTCAGGACCTGCTGTTCAGGCCTCACTCAGGCCTCTTGTCCAGGCCTGGCATGAGCAGGGACATCTTTCACCACATCAGGTAGTTCAGAGCCCTGTCCCAGCTGGACTTGAATGTTTCCAGGGATGGGGCATTGACCTCCTGCAGCCCCCCACATCCCCCCTGGCCATGGAACCTGGCTGCAGAAATGGGTCCTTGGGGTGCTTTCCAAGGGAACTTGAAGGGATGAGGGATCCAAAGCCAGCAGTGGGGTCAGTGCAGTGTCCATGGCCACAGCCCCTTGCAATGGCCCAGGGCAGGTTGGGATGATGATCCACGCTCACTCCTGGCCCAGGGCAGGGCTGCAGTGCTCTTGGTGGCACCTTGGGCTTGGCACACACTTGAGGAGGATTTCTGTTTTCACTCAGAAGTTTTAGATGGCTAAAAAATAAAAGAAGAAAATCCTTCTTTGTTGCATGCAGTCAAGTCTCCAAAGGAAAGCAGGTCCCAGGTGAGTCAGAATAGATAGCTTGTGGTTTGGCAATGTGGAGCAAGGTTGTCCACACTGGGTCAGATTTCAAGGCACAGCTTCTCTGAGCAGGCCAGACCTCCTTGGGAGACCCTGTTTCAGTATCAACCACAGAATGCTGCAACCACCTCTTGTGTAATGACAACAGTAAAGAAATACACACTTGAAAATACGAATACATATTTCCTAGAAGGTCTTTGAAATATTTCTCCATAACTGCAGCAGGAAAACTTCCTAATGAATGGCACTAGACCAGAGGGAACTCAAGGCAGAGCCATGGTTTGTCAGGACTTACTAGATCCTGATGAGCCCTGTGGTGGATTTCATGTTAAACCCTGGAACCTCAGGGCCTGAGAGGAGATTGCACAAACCTTTCCAGGAGTGTGGAAGTCAGAAGAAAAACCCAAAGTGTCTCAATACATCAATGGGTCCCAGAGAGGTCCATCCCCAACACAGGCTCCTCATGGAGTCCATGAAGGATAGAAATGGAGGCAAAGATTGCACAAAAAACCTCTCAGAGACTCAGTGAGGGAAAGAAATTCCAAAGTAGCTTAAACACCTTGAGTATCTCAAAGTATTAATGAACCTCACTGAGTGTCAATGCAAACCTCTCAAGGGACTCATTAGAGCAGATAATTGGGGCCAGGGTTGCCCAAAAACCTCTCAGAGACTTGGTGCCTCAAAGAAGTACTTACATTACCCCTGAGTACCTTGAGGCATTAAGGAGCCCCACTGAGTGTGGTAACTGGCTAAGAATCTCTAGGGACTAATTAAAGCAGATAATTGGAAGGCATGATTGCACAAACCTCTAAAACTCAGTGTCCAAAAAAAGTTGCTTAATAAATCTTGAGTATCCTGTAGTATTAATGAGCTCCATTGGGTCTTTACTCTGACTAAGAATCCCAAGGGACTTGATCAAGTAGATAATTGGGGCCTTGATTGCACAAACCTCTCACAGAGTCAGTTTTAAAGGGGAAACACCAAGTACCTTAAAATAACTGAAGTACCTTGAAGGATTAATGAGCCCCACTAAGTGTTGTTACTACCAAAGCCTCTCAAGGGACTCATTAAACCAGATAATGATTGCAGAAACCTATCAGAGTGTCCCAGGCAAAACCAAAACCCAAAGTCCTTTGAAGAACCTGCAGTCCCTGGGAGCATTCAGGAGCCCCCCAGGGCCATTGCTGACCAAGGCTCCCCAGGGACTCCTTCCAGCACATCCTTGAGGCCACTGGGATGTGAGGGGGATGCTGAGGGCAGCACAAGGGGCTGACAGTGCCCAGCCTTGCTGGGGCTGTGCCAGGAGGCCCCAGGGCCTCAGGACAAGGTGTCTCCTCACAGCCCTTGGTGGCACAGAGGCTGCTGTGCCCCAGGACACCAAGACTTGGCTTCTCTTTGTCCCCACCTGTCATCACTGCCTCCAGCTCTCCGCTCTGGCTGTTGCCTGGGGACACTTTCTCTGTCCTGTCCCTCAGTGGGACCCATTAAAACTTCAAGAAACTTTGGAGTTGGATTCTGACTGGGAATTCTTGAGAGAATTTCTTCAGCTCCCTCTCAGGGACTGATGTTCAGTGCTTCAGCACAAAGCCTGAGAGGGTCATTAAAGTCTTTGTGCTGTGTCTGTGCTGCTGAGCTGGGCCGGGCTCCTGGCACAGAGGCAGCTCCTGGCAACCAAGAAAAGCTTTAAAACTCATTTCTCTTAATGAGCAGCTCCTGTGCACAGCCCAGCAGGGCTGGGGCACTGCCTGCAGCCACCCCATGCACAGCACACAGGCACAGAGAGCTCCAATCACTCAGGGCTGGGAAGGAGCTGAGAAGTGACTGTGGGAGAATCACTCCCAGCCCTTGGCACAGGAACCTCTGGCTGCAGGACAAGGCAGCTGCAGCTCCTGCAGGGATCTCCTAAAGCTGCAACATCCCAATGCCTACAGACTCTGTGAGTACATTCTCTGATTCTCTCGTGTGGAGAGCAGCCAGGAGTGCCCAGGGCTGTCCTGCAGAGCAGGGTCCTGCAGCCCAGGGCGCTGTGCTGGGCCAGGGACTCTGCTGCCTGCCAGGGACAGCTCTCAGCCGGCCCTGGGAGCTGCTCCCAGCACTGGGGGACAAGATCTGGGTGGAAGGAGACAGCTGGTAAGGTGTGGAAGTGTTCTCCTTGTGTAGTGAGGATGCTGCATTGTTCAGGACTGCTCCCAGCATGACATTTAACTCCAGAACATTTCTGATTAGATTATAGAGGGATCACAGCAAGGCAGGGGCTGCATAAAAGGAAAAATTTGTTTATTTAATCTACTGTGTTGCCTGCATGGGGTATTGCACAGAGATATTCATCTCTCAGTTCAGGCTGACAAAAATAAAACCATTTTCTTTCAGATCTCATTAAACCAGGCAGTGACAGAAATCAGCAGAGGGTCCCTTGCAGGCAGCACCAGTGTCACTTTTCCAGCCTCCTCAGGGTTGCTCTGATGTTGCCATCAGAGCCTAGTGGTAGAGCTGCCCCTGGGCAGTGCCTGAGCTTGGAGGGCTCTGCAGGGCAGAGCTGAGCCCCCAGGGCTGGGCTGGGCTCTGGCAGCACTGGAGGGGCCCAGCCCTGGGCACAGGGAAGCAGCTGCAG
The DNA here is from genome assembly GCA_020917445.1 of Riparia riparia. Taxonomy (NCBI): domain Eukaryota; kingdom Metazoa; phylum Chordata; class Aves; order Passeriformes; family Hirundinidae; genus Riparia; species Riparia riparia. The sequence goes on from JAIXNV010001088.1 coordinate 13,316, forward strand.
GCAGGGACAGCTCCAGGCAGCAGAGCCCTGGGCAAGCAGTGGGGAGAAAGTGCCACCAAGCTGTGCTGGGATATCAAAATTCCTCTACAAACTGAACTATTTCAGTATTTCTTTTTTTTACAGATCACATGTCCAGCAGGAGCAAATGTCCAACAGCAGCTCCATCAGTCACTTCCTCCTGCTGGCACTGGCAGACACACGGCAGCTGCAGCTCCTGCACTTCTGCCTCTTCCTGGCCATCTCCCTGGCTGCCCTCCTGGCCAACGGCCTCATCATCAGTGCCGTAGCCTGCGGCCACCTCCTGCACACGCCCATGTTCTTCTTCCTGCTCAACCTGGCCCTCACCGACCTGGGCTCCATCCTCACCACTGTCCCCAAAGCCATGCACAATTCCCTCTGGGACACCAGGACCATCTCCTATGCTGGATGTGCTGCTCAGGTTTTTCTGCTTTTCTTCTTTCTTGGATCAGAGTTTTCCCTCCTGACCATCATGAGCTATGACCGCTATGTGTCCATCTGCAAACCCCTGCACTATGAGATCCTCCTGGGCAGCAGAGCTTGTGCCCACATGGCAGCAGCTGCCTGGGCCAGTGCCTTTCTCAATGCTCTCATGCACACGGCCAATACATTTTCCCTGCCCCTATGCCATGGCAATGCCCTGGGCCAGTTCTTCTGTGAAATCCCACACATCCTCAAACTCTCCTGCTCACGCTCCTACCTCAGGGAATTTGGGCTCATTGTATTTTCCATTTCTTTAGTACTTGGTTGTTTTGTGTTCATTGTTTTCTCCTATGTGCAGATCTTCAGGGCTGTGCTGAGGATCCCCTCTGAGCAGGGACGGCACAAAGCCTTTTCCACGTGCCTCCCTCACTTGGCTGTGGTCTCCCTGTTTCTCAGCACTGGGATGTTTGCTAACCTGAAGCCCCCCTCCATCTCCTCCCCATCCCTGGATCTAGCCCTGTCAGTTCTGTACTCAGTGGTGCCTCCAGCCCTGAACCCCCTCATCTACAGCCTGAGGAACCAGGAGCTCAAGGCTGCAGTGTGGAGACTGATGACTGGATAGTTCCAGAAACATTAAACTGCTGGTCAATTTCTGAAAATCACTTGTAATAAAAGTAATCTTAGATACTTCCTGTTGGTTTCATTTTGAAGGTTCCTGTTCTTTGTTTTACATTTTTAATATAATTTTATGACCACAAACAAATGTGGTTTTCTGTGCCGTTTCTCATTTTGTTTCTCCAACTTCCCTGTGGTTATAGAATTAATCAATGAAGATCTGCACCATTGGTGGCTTTAAATGAACTCAAGGATCTCACAGCAAAGTTGTCATCAGAGATGCCCCTTTTGTTCCCTCCTCTGGAGCTGCAACAGCAATGTCTGTGTGCAGAGCTGGGGGCAGATCAGTGCTGGCACAGTAGCTGTGCCCAGGAGCAGCAGCACT
>JAIXNV010001089.1:0-14750 GCA_020917445.1 Riparia riparia
CAGTGGGGTCAGTGCAGTGTCCATGGCCACAGCCCCTTGCAATGGCCCAGGGCAGGTTGGGATGATGATCCACCCTCACTCCTGGCCCAGGGCAGGGCTGCAGTGCTCTTGGTGGCACCTTGGCCTTGGCACACACTGGAGGAGGGTTTCTGTTTTCACTGGGGAAACTCAGGAGTTTTAGATTGCTTCAAAAATAAAAGAAGAAAATCCTTCTTTGGCTAAGTGCAGCCAGGTCTCCAAGGAAATCAAGTCCCTGGAGAGTGACGAGAGACAGGATGGGGTTGGGGGATGTGGAGCAAGGTTGTCCACACTGGGTCACACCTCAAGGCACAGCTTCTCTGAGCAGGCCAGACCTCCTTAGGAGACCCTGGATCAATATCAACCACGGAGTGCTGCAAGCACCTCTTGTGTAATGAGAACAGTAATGAAATGCACCCTTTAAAACAGGAACATAATACTTAAAAGCTCTTTGAAATATTTCTTCACAACTGCAGCAGGAAAACTTCCTCATGAATGGCACTAGACCAGAGGGAACTCAAGGCACATCCATGGTTTCTCAGGAATTGCTTTCTCCTAATGAGCCCTGTGGTGGATTTGGTGCTGAGTCCTGGAACCTCAGGGCCTGAGAGGAGATTGCACAAACCTTTCCAGGAGTGAAAGTCAGAAGAAAAACACAAAGTATCTCCATGCATCAATGGTTCCCACTGAAGTCCATCCTAGACACAGCCTCCTCATGGAGTTCATGAAGGATAGAAATGGAGGCCAGGACTGTATAAAAAACCTCTCAGAGACTCAGTGGCAAAAAGAAGTACTTAAATTACCCCTGAGTACGTTGAAGCATTAATGAGACCCACTGAGTGTTGTTACTGGCTAGGAATCTCTAGGCTCTCATTAAAGTAGATAATTGGATACATGACTGCACAAATCCCTCAGAGAGTCAGTTTTTAAAGGGAAACACCAAGTACCTTAAAGCAACTGAAGTACCTTGAAGCATTAATGAACCCCACCTTGTGTTGTTACTGATAAAGCCTCTCAAGGGACTAATTAAAGCAGATAATTGGAGGCCATGATTATACAAACCTCTCACAGACTCCAAGGCAAAAGCAAAACCCAAAGTCCTTTGAAAATCCTGCAGTCCCTGGGAGCATTCAGGAGCCCCCCAGGGCCATTTCTGACCAAGGCTCCCCAGGGACTCCTTCCAGCACATCCTTGAGGCCCCTGGGATGTGAGGGGGATGCTGAGGGCAGCACAAGGGGCTGACAGTGCCCAGCCTTGCTGGGGCTGTGCCAGGAGGCCCCAGGGCCTCAGGACAAGGTGTCTCCTCACAGCCCTTGGTGGCACAGAGGCTGCTGTGCCCCAGGACACCAGGACTTGGCTTCTCTTTGTCCCCACCTGTCATCACTGCCTCCAGTTCTCTGCTCTGGCTGGGGCCTGAGGACACTTTCTCTGTCCTGTCCCTCAGTGGGACCCATTAAAACTTCAAGAAACTTTGGAGTTGGATTCTGACTGGGAGCTCCTGAGAGGTTTCTTTAGCTCCCTCTCAGGGACTGATGTTCAGGGCCTCAGCACAAAACCCAAGAGGGTCATTAAAGTCCTTGTGCTGTGTCTGTGCTGCTGAGCTGTGCCAGGCTCCTGGCACAGAGGCAGCTCCTGGCAGCCAAGAAGAGCTTCAAGAACACATCTCTCTTGATGAGCAACTCTTCTCCCAGCCCAGCAGGGCTGGGGCACTGCCTGCAGCCACCCCGGGCACAGCACACAGGCACAGAGAGCTTCAATCACTCAGGGCTGGGAAGGAGCTGAGAAGTGACTAGAGGAGAATCACTCCCAGCCCTTGGCACAGGAACCTCTGGCTGCAGAGCAAGGCAGCTGCAGCTCCTGCAGGGATCTCCTAAAGCTGCAACATCCCAATGCCTACAGACTCTGTGAGTACATTCTCTGATTCTCTCTTGTGGAGAGCAGCCAGGGGTGCCCAGGGCTGTCCTGCAGAGCAGGGTGCTGCAGCCCAGGGCGCTGTGCTGGGGCAGGGACTCTGCTGCCTGCCAGGGACAGCTCTCAGCCAGCTCTGGGAGCTGCTGCCAGCGCTGGGGAGAAGCTGTGGGGGGAAGGAGCCGCCCTGAGCAGGGCCGGTGCTGCTGCTGAGAGGTGCTGTGTGGGGCAGGGCTGCTCCCAGCTCCAGACCAGCCTGGGCACAGCTCCGGAGGACACTTCCCAAAAAAAGTTAAGCCTGGGATTGCTGTAAAGATCTGAAGCTTTCCTGAGAGTGTTTCTTTTTCCTGCTTGGAGAAGGATGGAAAAGTTGTGGTGATGACAAAAAGATTTTTGCTTTTTATATATTTTTCATATATTCATAGATCTGTTAACTACTATTATATAGGTATAAAACTATAATCCTTAATTAATTCCATTCAACTACTATTACATAATTATATAACTATAATCCTTAATTAACCCCAGTGTGCTTCCTACCCTTTCTCTTAGATTTTAGATCAAGAAGCAGAGCTTCTAAATACATTTCTAAATTACTCTATAATCATATTATCAGGAATCGGACCTACATGAAGGACATTCGTGTTTTTTACCAGCGTGTGAGCAGTCATTAAAAAAGTGGTGGCAAAGATGCCCTTGGACCTACTCCAATGGGCTGACCCAGGGATTGTGTAACTGGGGCAACTGAATCTCTATTGGCTGTTCCTGTTAAATATCCTAATTAATCAATCTTAATAAATTGTTGCAATTAGGGACTACGTATGCCCCATCCCCACTGGGACCCCTGGAAGCATCCAATAAAGGTCTGGTTTTTACTTTACTATTATAACACTGTTACAAGTGGTTTTTTTTTCTCTTCTGATTATAGGCAACAGGATGAGAGAAGCAGAACAAGAATTGAAATCACAGAGTCACAGAACATTCTGAGTTGTAAGGGATACACAGGATCATCAGAGTAATGTTTTAACATTCACAGAGACTCCAGAACTGTAACTTTGGGTGGTCAGTCTCTCTGCTGGGAGGCTCCTAAAGGGCCTTCAGTCACTCCTCAGCCCTGGACAGCTCCAGCATCACCTTTGCAGGGCCCAGCAGGGCTCTCCTGAGCTGCCCTTGCCCCCTGCAGACGGAGCCTGCCCCAGGCAGGGCCCTGCAGACAGGCAGGTTTCTGTAGGGCCGGGCCCAGGGCACAGAGGGTGGGATGGGCTCTGTGAGCGCTGGCAGGGACAAGGCTCCTCTCAGCAGGGAAATGTCCAGGCACAGGGAGATGCTCAGGGAAGGAGAGGGGGCTGAACAGAGCAGTGCTGGGGGCAGGAGGGCACTGTTGGTGTGTGGGAGGTGCCGTGCACAGCTGGCTACGGGAACACTGTCCTGAGTGCCCGGCTGTCCCTGCCCTGCCCTCCCAGGCACAGCACCACAACATCTTCTCTTCTTTCTGCCCTCTCCTGATCTTGTCACTGTCACCTGGTGCTCTCAGGGAGGCTCTGGCACTTGCAGCAGCCGAGTCAGACACTGCCCTTGAGATTGCTGCCAGGCAGCTGTGTCCATGAGAATGGGGTGTCCAAGCTTGCCTGTCACCTGTGGGGCTGTGGGCAGAGCAGTCCATGGGAAAGGGGAATGAGCTGAGCCCCCTCCCTGAGATCCCACCATGGGCACACCTGGGCATCTCCTTGCTGTGTCCTTCCAAGCTCTGAGCTGCCCTCCTGGCTGCAAATCTGTGCCAGAGCCTCTGGGAGTTCCCTGAATGTCCCCCAGGGAAGTGCAGAGATGCCAGAGCTGAGGAAATGCTGCTGGGTTTGCCAAAGGAGCCGTGAGTGTCCTTGGCAGAAGGGGGTGCTGAGCCTTGCCCAGAGATCTTTGGAGAGGTTGAGACATTCAGGGATCCCTCTGCTCTGGGCAGGGTCTGGTTTATCCCAGGGTGACACGGGAGTGTGACTGTGCTCTGATTGCAGCCAAAGCTGCAAAACCAAGCCAGTTGGGAACAAGCCCATCCAGCCCCTTCCCTTCCCTGAGCCACAGGGAATCCTTTGCCTCTCCCATCTCTCAGTGGCAAAATCTGAGTGCAGCAGAAATGCTTGGGATTTCTGACGTCAGAGAACCTGAAATGGTGTGTGGGCAGGAATATAATGGGTAAAATTCCTTCCTGCTCTCCATGCCCTTTAGGAGGCCAGATGGGAACAAGTCTGTCTGCATTAGGAGTGATTCCACTGAAAAATCCTGAATATCCAGCCTTGTCTCTCTGCCACATATCCATAAACCCAGGCCAGGGATGGCTCCTGGAGAGCCCCCAGGCACAGGCCTGGCTGCTCCTGGCACACTCAGACAGCACAACTGGAGCTCAGGCAGGGACCTGGGTGAAGGTTTTCCCAGAGCAGGAACAAAAATGGGTGAGTCACAGCGGGACAGTCTACAGGGAATGGCCCAGGTTTGGCTCAAAGCAGCCTCTGCTGACTTGTCACTGTCCTTTATCCATGAACAGGTCCCCATGGGCAGCCACAGCAAATGTCCAACAGCAGCTCCATCAGCCACTTCCTCCTGCTGCCATTGGCAGACACGCGGCAGCTGCAGCTCCTGCACTTCTGCCTCTTCCTGGCCATCTCCCTGGCTGCCCTCCTGGCCAACGGCCTCATCATCAGCGCTGTAGCCTGCGGCCACCTCCTGCACACACCCATGTTCTTCTTCCTGCTCAACCTGGCCCTCACCGACCTGGGCTCCATCCTCACCACTGTGCCCAAAGCCATGCACAGTTCCCTCTGGGACACCAGGACCATCTCCTACACAGGATGTGCTGCACAGATCTTTTCCTTTCTGTTCTTCATGTCAGCAGAGTATTTCCTCCTGACCATCATGAGCTACAACCGCTACGTGTCCATCTGCAAACCCCTGCACTACGGGACCCTCCTGGGCAGCAGAGCTTGTGCCCACATGGCAGCAGCTGCCTGGGCCAGTGCCTTTCTCTATTCACTGCTGCACACAGCCAATACATTTTCCCTGCCCCTGTGCCATGGCAATGATCTGGGCCAATTCTTCTGTGAAATCCCACAAATCCTCAAGATCTCCTGCTCACGCTCTAACCTCAGGGAACTGAAGCTTCTTGCTGTTAGTATCTCTTTGTTATTTGGTTGTTTTGTGTTCATTGTTTTCTCCTATGTGCAGATCTTCAGGGCTGTGCTGAGGATCCCCTCTGAGCAGGGATGGCACAAAGCCTTTTCCACCTGCCTCCCTCACCTGGCTGTGGTCTCTCTGTTCATCAGCACTGGCACATTTTGCTACCTGAAGCCCCCCTCCATCTCCTCCCCATCCCTGGATCTGGCCCTGTCACTTCTGTACTCAGTGTTGACTCCAGCCCTGAACCCACTCATCTACAGCCTGAGGAACCAGGAGCTCAAGGCTGCAGTCTGGAGACTGATGACTGGATGGTTTCAGAAACATTAAACTGCTGGCCAATTTCTGCAAATCACTTGCAATAAAAGTAATTTTTGATACTTCTTGTTGGTTTAATTTTGAAGGTTCTTTTTTTCTTTATTATTGTTCAAATATTTTGTACAAGTGTCATAGGGTATGTAACCAAAAACTGTGTATTCTATTTCATGTATTGAAAGCCATTGGGCAAATGTTTTTTCCTTATCTCTTGTAACTCCAGGGGTGAGGGGGGTGGATGTCTTCTGATAATGGCCCTGCCATTAAAATCAGATGCACAGTGTTTCTAATCGCTTCACCACCCATCCATCCTCCAGGGGGATATCTTAATGGGCCATTAAGGCCCACCAATGACATGACACATTCCATCATCCCATTGTGAGATGCTCCATACACTGGGGAAGGAGCCAACTGTTCCTACCTAGATAAAAAAATGAGACCCAAGAACACCTAGAAAAAATATGAGACTCAAGAAATGAGACTCAAGTATCTGTTTTTTCCACTAGACCCACAGAGGAAGACTGTACCCATCTCACTGCCACTGGTCTGTCTGAAGGTTCATCTCTACTCCACGGAGCCACATCTGTTACTCCAACAGGATTTATTTCGACTACGTCCAACACCTTGACACACAGGATATCAGGTCATATCCCTGACTCTATGAATGTTTTTCTAGGATTTTTGTTTGCTTGCTTACTTGTGTTTTCTGTATTACTACATTTGTATTTTCTTCTTTTTTAATATTCCTTGTAAAGAACGGTTACTCCTATTCTAATACCTTTACTTAAAAGCCCCTAATTGCAAAATTATAATAAGGAAGGGAGTTTACATTCTCCGTTCCAAGGGAAGTTCTAGCTTTCCCTAGCAGACAACTGTCTTTCAAAGCCAAGAAAACAAGAAATGTCATTGTTTGTGCCATTCTCATTTAGTTTCATTCCACCTTCCCTCTGACCAAAGACTGTGTCAATGAGTGGCTGGGCTTGTGATGGCTTTAAATGAATGCAAGGATCTGCCAGCCAAGATTTCTGCAGAGTTTCCCTGAGATCCCCCTTTTGTCCCCTCCTCTGCAGCTGCAGCAGCAATGTCTGTGTGCAGAGCTGGGGCAGATCAGTGCTGGCACAGCAGATGTGCCCAGGAGCAGCAGCACTTGGTGTTTCCAGTGCTGCTCCCGTGGCCCTACCCCACTGCCCTCCTGGCCCTGGTGTTGCTGTAGGGCCTGAGTGCTCTCGGGGCCGGGCACAGTGCTGGGGGTGGCAGTGCCGGGGCTGCAGCAGGGACAGGCCATGGGCACTGCTGGGGCAGCGCTGACGCTTCAGGGCAGGGCCTGGGGGCTCCAGGCTCCTTGCCCAGGCTCTCTCCAGAACACGCCCAGGCCAATGCTCAGCAGAGAAGAGCACCGTGAGCAGCCCCAGGGTGGCCGTGGGCAGGCTGGGGGCAAACAGCATGGCTGGGGCTCTGCAAGGTGCCTGGGGGAGATGGGAAGGAGCAGCAGAGCAGGGCCTGATCCATCCCCACTGCGCTGGACACCCCAGGGCAGCGTCCCAGAGCATCCTCATGCACCTGCCAACAACATGCCCCCTCTGCAGCCCTGGCCTCTCCCCCAGCTCACACAGGTGCCACATCCTTGCAGGCACAGACACGGCAGCACTGGCTCAGGAGCCCCTGTGTGCACTGCCCAGAGCAGGCGTGAGCACCCCCATGGTGTTGGTGTGGGGAGATGAACCTGAGGGAGCACAAATGCCATCATCAGCCCCTGGGGCCAGGAAGGGCTGGGGGACAGCAGGGAAAGCACTCAGGTTTGTGGTGGCCTCTGAAGTCATCCAGAAGGTTTGTTCCCATGAGCTGGGAGTTTCCTGTGCCACTGCAGATGTTGTTGCTCAGAGCCAGGGCTGCCTGGCAGCCACCTTCAAACTGCCCGGAGCATTTCCTCTGCTTCACCTTGGCTTTCTTTGCTCTTCCTGCTACAGATTTCTTCCAAAACCCTACCCCTGTTCCTTCCCCTGCAAACAGCCCATCCCTGGTTGTCCTTTCGACTCTGGCCTCACTCTCCACTTCAGTTCCTGATGTGACACCCTTGTGGAGTAGGATCATCCTCCAAGTGCTTCAGGAATTGACTGCAGCCTCCTGCAGTGCCTGGTGCTGCTCCCTTGCCAGAGACACCACAGGCCAGGGGGGCACATCTGGGCTGCTGTGTCTGGCTGTGGGGCTCCCTGTTGTGGGCAAGGAGGAGGAGCTGCAGAGCCTCTGCAGGACTGACAGGATGGGCTTTGGGGCTGTGAGGAGAAGCTGAGGCACCTGGGCTGCTGGACCTTCTGGAGAGGAGGCCCAGGGCTCATCCTGCAACTGCTGCACGGGTGGTTTCAGAGAATCATAGAATCAGCAAGGTTGGAAAAGACCTTGGACATCATCAAGTCCATCCTGCACCCTGACACTGCCTTGTCTCCCCTTAGCCTCCTTTTCTCCAGGATGAACAACCCCAGCTCCCTCAGCCTCTCCTCACAGGACTTGTCTTCCAGACCCACCACCAGCTTTGTTGCCCTTCTCTGGACATGCTCCAACTCCTCCATGTCCTTCCTATATTGGGGGCCCAGAACTGGACACAGCACTTGAGGTGCTGCCCAACCAGTGCTGATCACAGGGGAAGGATCACTGCCCTGGTCCTGATGGCCACACTGTTCCTGATGCAGTCCAGGTGCCATTGACCTTCCTGGCCACATGGGCACACTGATGGCTCATGTCCAGCCGGCTGTCCATCTGTTCCCACAGGTCCCTTTCTGCCTGGCCACTGTCCAGCCACTCTGTCCCCAGCCTATGGTGCTGAAGGGGTGGTTGTGGCCAAAGTGTAGGACCTGGCACTTGGACTTATTAAACCTCATATTGTTGGATTTGTTCCCTGGATCCAGCCTGTCCAAGGCTCTGTGCAGAGCCCTCTAACCTCCAGCAGATCAGCACCCTGGCCAATTGGTGTCAACAAGGGTCCATCAGGCCCTAGAGTGTCACAAAGGTCTCCATGATTTCATGAGGCCTCCCAGTGTCACAATGCCCCTTTGGTTGCATGGGACTCCTTGGTATCACAAAGTCCCTTGGATCCTTGGGCCCTGCTGTGTCACTATGGCTCTTTGGTCCCCCAAGGCCCTGCTGTGTTACAATGGATCCTCGGTTCCATGAGGTCTGGCAATGCAGCAATGATCTCCTTGGTTCCACAGTGTCACAATGGCCTCGTGGTCCCAAGGGGCACCACGGTGTCAAACATGTTTCCTTCATTCCAAGAGTCCCTGAGGAGCCACCCTGGCTATTTGAGCCCATTGGGCCCTGGAGTGTCATAATGGCACCATCATGACACCAGATCCTGCTCTGTCCCAATGCTCTGCATGGTTCCACAAGGCCCTGCAGTGTCACAGTGGCCTCTTGGTTCCATCAGGCCTCAGAGGAACACCAGGAATTCCTTGGCCCTGGGCCTGGAGCAGGAGCAGCTCTTGAGGGCCCCAAGGCCGGGGCTGTTGTGCTGGCCTGGGCAGATGGGATGGCAGCAGGGGCTGCAGAGCTCTCAGCACCTCAGGGAGAGGGGAGCAGGGCACACAGGGAGCCTCCTTTTCCCTTGGCCCAGCACCTTCCCCATGGCTGGGGCTGAGTCCTGTCTGAGCTGCAGCTGCTGCTGTGCCCTTCCCAGGGGCTGAGGCCATGGGGCCCCTGCCCAGAGCAGCCTGCCCTGAGCAGAGCTGTGGGGCCAGAGCCGGCTGGGCTGTGCTGGGGAGAGGCCCTTGGTGCTGCTGAGAGCTCAGGGCAGCTGGCAGAGCTTGGAGGGAGCTGGGCTGGGCTGAGAGAGCCTGCCACAGAAACCATCCGTGTCCATCTCAGCCTGTGTGAGTGTGCAGGGGCAGGACTCAGCCCAGGCCTGGTGGGGCAGGGCCAGCGCCTGTGGAAGGCATTGAAAGCAGGCAAGTGGCCCAGAGAGGAGGCTGCTCTGTGCCTTTGGTGGCATGGACAGAGCAGGAACACGGCCCAGGACATTTGTCAGCGCCAGCCTCTGTCCCCAGCCATTGCCAGCCCTGGCTGCTCAGCCCAGGTTTGGCGGGGCACTTTGGCTGTGCTCCAGCTCCATCCTCCTGCGGGGCTCAGGGCCTGTTCCCGGCCATGGCCAGCCCTGCCCGGCCTCTCTGGTGACTCAAAGAGCCTCCATGGCTGTGCTGGAGACCAAGGCTGGAGGAGGGAAATGCAGGGCTGCTGTGGGATGGGGAGGGGATTGAATTCCGGCACACACCTCAGTTCTCTGATAATCCCGGCACGATGCTGGTCCCTGTTCCTGCCTGGAGCAGAGCAGATGTTTATGGGACCGGAGCCCTCTGGGGCTGTCAGGGACCTGCATATTGCAAGGTGCTCTGCTCTCCCTCAGCTCCTCTCTGACAGATGCCAGTCCCAGCTCGGCACCTCAGGGCATGAGTGGCACTGCCTGTGCATGGGCACACAACTGATGTCTGCCTGGAACAGGGCACAGATTTTAATATGTTTTAGTTTCATATTACACAAGCAAATGTCTGTTATCTGGGTCATTTAATACTTTTAAGAAGTGGCAAAATTTTCCCACCAAGAACAAGAATTTCCTGGATCTACTGGATTCTCCTACTGATGGCAGGAGAAGAAATACTGATCTTCCCCTCTACCTTTGCCACCAACACTCAGTATAACAATTGATGGCCCTCTTCCTTCAAGTGTTTCCAGGTCTCCTGTTTAAATGGCCATGTCTAAGGGCATTTGTTAATGTAGAGCAGCTGGATCTATATCCTTCCTGCTACTCCCAGATTTCCTCCTGCTGTTGTATTCTGGTCATTCCAATGCATCTCCCTTGAGTGGCTTCATGCTTTGAGGTTCCCAGAGTTGTCCAATTTTTCAGAAGTTTAAATAACACCTTAGTCAGCATCTTAGTTGTATTTTTTTTTCTTATATATCACCTCTTCTTATGTCTTGGTTAAAAATTCTTCCTGTAGGGAAATCTCTCGTGGGTTGTGGACATGTCAGATGCTGCTGGGATGTCACAAGGAGCTGGGGGAAGTGTTTTGATGATTCATAAATTTTATCATGTTCCCATTTTTTATGTTGGTCATGAAGAGAAATGTTTCTCTGCCTCCAAGTCTCACCAGTTCCTGATCCCTCCAAGGACACAAACCAGCTGCACTTGGACCAGCTCCATAGCCAGAGCAGAGCTCCCTTGTCCCAGAAAGTCCCTGGCAGTGGAGGGATGAAAGAAACAAGACACTCTGTGAGGATCAGGTGCAGGGCAGAGCCAGGGAGAAGAATGACTTTTGCATTTGATGGAGCCGTGCCTTCCCTTGGGTTTATTGGCTGACAATAAATGAACATCCCTCTGTGTCTTGGGCACCTCCTTCTCCAAGGAAAGCAGGTGGGAGTTGGAGCCCAGGAGCTGAAACCTGCAGGTCCAGCCTGGGGTGGAGGGAGCTCAGATTTGCATAAGGCTGCTCTGAGTCCCAGAGCTTGGATGGGGGAAATGGTGGGGTGGGGGTAGGTACAGAGTCTGATTGAATGTCAGACATAAAGGGTCTTGATTTTTATATCTAGTCAAACTGCATGAGCAGTTACTTGGGTTCAATGTCAATTGGATATTGAATGTATCAATGTATTAATAGGAAAAAAAATCCTAAACAGGATCTAAACATCTTTTCTCACATTCTTTTCTAAAAATAGTATATACACTGGAACACACTTCCAAAATCTGTTTAATTAACCCAAAAATTTTGAGAACTTAAATTAATCCCAGAGGCTTGGCCTTTTAAGGTGTTCTGAATGTTAATGAGCCCTGGGGCAACTGAATTCCTGAACTGAGGAGCTGAAGGCTGAACAAGCATCTGGAGAAGTCAAATCCAGCAGCAGCCTCCAAGTGTCTGAGGATGTCAGCAGCCCCCACTGAGGCCATCCCTGCCCAGAGACCATAGGGGAATGGGCAGACAAGGGGAGCATCCCTGGGGCTGGGCAAGAAGAACTCAGAGGCACCAGCGGGTGCAGGTGGGAAATGGAGTGTGCAATGTGGCTGTGAAAGCCCCGCCTGGGCTGTGCCAAGCAGGACACACAAGACCTGACCCCCATCCCCCAAACAACTCTCAGTAAGACATTTCAAAGGAATTACAATTGTTTCAGTACTCTGAGTTGGACGAACTGGAGAAATAGCAACAAGAGATTCTCAAGAGCTCAAAACAACAAAGCAGACTTTCCTGGCAACTTTAGAAAATCAGAGAAACTTTGGCAAAAGGTTTCATATAACATTCTAGTCAACAAAAAACACTTCTGAAAGCATTTACTTGACCCATTCAACTTCATAAACTGTAAGCCCATTCAATTTTAAGTTAATCAAAATTTCTAAGAAGAGGGAATGATAATAACACACAGAAAGAGAGTAAGATCAAAAAAGATTTAGAGAAGCACACACACAGCTACCAACTCCGGGATTCCAGCAGTGTTCAGATAGAAATTCCAAGAGGAGGTGGGGTCAAGATATGTGCTTGCCTTGTGGTCAGCCTTGAATACCCCATGGTCTTCCTGGGTCCTTCCCCCAGGAGGGACTTTGAGTCACTTGGTCACTCAGGAGCTGGGCTGGGGCTGCAGAGGTGGCTGTGGAGCATTGCCTTGGGTGTGCCAGGGATTGGCAGACACTGCTGGGCTGGGATAGAGGCTCTGGGGAGATTGGGGTTACAGGGCAGGGCAGTGCTGGGGTTTCAGGGCAGGGCAAGGCTGGACCTGCCCCTTCCTCCCTCACACACAAAATGTTTGCAGCCAACAATCTCCTCCAGTCTCTCACAACAGGCAATGCTGGAGGTGGAATCCCAGTTGTGACCATGGGCACCTGGACAGGAAGGACATTTCTTTTCCATAGGAATGTGTAATGGTTTTAGCTAAAACTGGGAAGAAACACTAATTAATGTAGTGACTACACTTTCATGAAATTTTGTTTGCTAAATTTAGTGTAGTGGTCTTAGTGTTTACTCTCTTTTTGTGGGAGAGGACCATGAGAAGCAAAGCAGGCTCAAGCTTAAAAAACAAAGTTTTGTTAACACACGCACAAAAAAATGGAAAAGATAAGAATGCTTGGGAAAAAAACCCAAAAAATCCAAAATGAAACTTCAAAACGCTCTTCCCTTCCTTACAAACTGTTAACTTTCTTACAAACAACAGAGACACAACCTGTGATTTTCAGTCAGTTTCACAATTTAAGCATAATCTTTCATCACTTTGGGAGAGGAGTCTCTCTAGAGTCTTATGGGCACATTCGCCACAAGATAAAAACAGTCCTGGGGCTCTCAATGTCACAAATCTGCAACTGCTTGGAGTTTTTGCAGATTGTGCTCTTCCACCCATTCGCAGCCTTTCCCCTGGCTATTCATGGGCCTCTCAGTGTATTTGGGCTAATGTTTAAGAAAGCTTCTTCTAGTATAAAACAGGGATTCTCTTCTAGCTCTAAAATCATTTCTATCTCAAAAGAAATAGGGACGTCCTTTCACCCCAAGGGCCAAGGGCTTCAAATCACTTTCTCTCTAAAATCATCTTCGTGTCAAAGACTGAGACCTTCTTTTACCCCAGGAGTGAGGGGCTTTAAGATTCCCACTTAAATCTCAATCATATCAATCCCTAACATTGACTACAACTAGCATTCCCCCAAACAACATTAAGATGTTACAAGAAATGGTCCATTTCTCCATAATTTACAGCAGAAAAGTTTGGTTAAAAATGTCCACATCCTCAATCCCTCTTCTAATAATCTTTATCCGTTCTTTCACTCCTGCTCCACTGACTTCATGCGGTGTCTTTCCTACGTCCCCTCTGTCTCTTTCTTTTCTCTCTCAGGGAAGGGTCAGGCCTTGGAAGCTCCATGTTGCCAGGACAGGGTTAACTCTGCCCAGGCCTGCAGTGGCCATGTGATTTCTGCTCCAGGCAGCAGTCTCTCCATTTCAGATCAGCCTGGTTTCCTCCCTCCACTCTTTCTTCTCCGTCTGGAAGACACAGGAGGAGGGGAGCGGGAGGAGAGCTCTGCACACCCCTCGGTGACAATCGGGGCAGCCTCGGCCAAACCGGGCCCAGAGTTGTTATCAGGGGAGATCCCTCCCTGCTCTGGGGTCTCCGGGGAGGTTTTTTCAAAGTGGTTGATGTTAAGCTGCAACCTCTCCTCCCCCTGAGAGCCGATGGAGTCCGGCTGGGCCTCGGGCAAGCTTCCCCCCGAAGGGAGAGGTGGGGTGTGGGGAGCAGCAGGACCCACTCGATGTTACCTGTTCAGCTGAGCAGGAAGAAAAGGGCCTGACCTGAACAAACCCAGGATTTATATGGGTACTGCCCAAAGTCACATTCAACATTCTCAGTGGCCAAAGCAGATGCCAATATCTCAAACTGACTTCTGATAGCTCAATGTCATTTCTAAAACTATTTCTAGGGTCCTGACAGGGTAACACTTCACATTCCTCCCTAACTAAAAACCAAACTGTGCAAACCCATGACAGTGACCTTTAGGCTTTGCAGGGCTCAGGCACAGCGGCTGTGACAGAGTCAGGGCTGAGGTCACACTCTGTGAGCTGGGGCAGAGCCCAGCCAGAAATGACCTGAGATGGGCTCAAATACAATGATGGGACCATGGCCAGACCCTCATGTTCTTCAGTCCCACCTCACATCATTGCCAGGGGCAGAGAAAGGGACGGGTGACTTCTCAGCATGGGTCACAGGAACCTGGGTCACCAGAGCCCTTCCCAAAGTGGCAATGGCCCATTAACAGAAGATATCTCCCTTGGAAGGAGGATGGGTCATGGAAGAGATCAAGAACACTGCCCCATTTGGTTTTAACAGCTGGCCCATTAAGATAAGATCCCCCTCCGAGGTATGAGGGATGGGTCATGGAAGAGATAAACAACCTGCACCAGCTGGTGTTCACAGATGGTAATAGAATACTTTTTTTTGGTTAAATCTTGCATTGCAAGACAGGGCTTGAGACTCCTTGCCCAGGAGCTCTCAGGAATTCCTCAAGGCTACTGAGGTAACAACAGGACTAAAAATAAGAACCAAGAGCCTGAGAAATTGTTTACAAGCAACGGAAAACTTAGAGGACACAAAACATGATGATAGATGCTTGACCAGTGAGGACTCCTGAAAGATGTGTGCCTGCCCTGTGAACAAGTGTCTCAGGCAATTGAGAGGCACCTGTGTGTATGGACAGTAGTGCTAGAATCTGAACCTGGAGTTTAATGTGAACAATAAACGGCTTCTGCTAAAATGATATTAATTCTGCTATTCAGTTGCCCAGTGTTTCCCCTGCACTGCAGAGGCAAGGAGGAGGAGCTGCAGAGGCTCTGCAGGAC
>JAIXNV010001090.1:0-14749 GCA_020917445.1 Riparia riparia
CCTGTCCTGCCCTGCGCCTGCACAGGGGCTGTGGCACCATGGCTGGGCCAGCGCGGCACAAAGGGGCCACGCAGCCGCTGCCGGGGCTGACAGCAAGGCCAGGCACACACAAGGAATTGCTGGGCATTGCCTGGGCTGGGCAGGGCTGACTGTGCCAAAGGCAGAGCTCAGCTGCCCTTGGTGGCTGCAGGAAAAGTGCAGAGCCCAAAGAGCCTCCATGGCTGTGCTGGAGACCAAGGCTGGAGGAGGGAAATGCAGGGCTGCTGTGGGATGGGGAGGGGATTGAATTCCAGCACACCCCTCAGTTCTCTGATGATCCCGGCACGATGCTGGTCCCTGTTCCTGCCTGGAGCAGAGCAGATGTTTCTGGGACAGGAGCCCTCAGGGGCTGTCAGGGACCTGCAGCTTGCAAGGTGCTCTGCTCTCCCTCAGCTCCTCTCTGAAAGATGCCAATCCCAGCTCGGCGCCTCAGGGCACAAGTGGCACTGCCTGTGCATGGGCACACAACTGATGTCTGCCTGGAATGGGGCACAGGTTTTAATTACTCTTAATTTCATAGTATACAAGCAGATTTTTATTATCTGGGTCATTTGAGTACTTTCAAAAAGTGGTAAAATTTTCCCACGAGGAACAAGTATTTCCTGGATCTATTGGACTCTTCTACTGATGGCAGGAGAAGAAATATTTATCTTCTCATCTACTTTGCCACCAACATTCAGTCTAATGTTTCATGACCTTCTTTCTTCAGCTGTTTGAATAACCATGCCTAAGGACATGTGTTCATGTAGAGCAGGTGGATCCATGTCCTTCCTGTTGCTCCCAGATTTCCTCTTGCAGCTCTTCTCTGGTCATTACAATGTGTCTCCCTTGACTGGCTTCATGCTTTGAGCTTTCCAGAGTAGTCCAATTTTTCAGAAGTTTAAATAACACCTTAGTCAGTGTATTAATTATTATTTGTTTATTATATATCACCTCTTCTTATGTCTTGAAATTTTTTTCCTGTATGGAAATCTCTTGTGGGTTGTGGACATGTCAGATGTTGCTGGGATGTCACAAGGAGCTGGGGGAAGTGTTTTTATGTTTATTAAATTTTATCAGGTTCACATTTTTTATGTTGGCCAAGAAAGGATCCTTTCTGTGCCTCTGAGTCTCACCAGTTCCTGGTCCCTCCAAAGACACAAACCTGATGAGTTGTGGTTCCCACTCCAGTGGCTGCACTTGGACCTCCCTCCATAGCCAGAGCAGAGCTCACTTGTCCCAGAAAGTCCCTGGCAGTGGAGGGATGAAGGAAACAGGACAGGCTGTGGGGATCAGGTGCAGGGCAGAGCCAGGAAGAAGAATGACTTTTACATTTGATGGAGCTGTGCCTTCCCTTGGGTTTGTTGGCTGACACTAAATGAACATCCCTCTGTGTCTTGGGCAGCTCCTTCTCCAAGGGAAGCAGGTGGGAGTTGGAGCCCAGGAGCTGAAACCTGCAGGTCCAGCCTGGGGTGGAGGGAGCTCAGATTTGCACAAGGCTGCTCTGAGTCCCAGGGCTTGGATGGGGGAAATGGTGCGATGGGAGTAGGGACAAAATCTGATTGAACGTCCGACATAAAGGATCTTGATTTTCGTATCTATTCAAACTGCATAAGTAAGTTCCTTGGGATCAATGTCAATTGAAGATTGAACATATCAAGGCGTTAACAGAAACAAAACCTGAACCAGACATAAAAAATCTTTTCTCACTGCCTTTTGTAAATATATATTCCCTTTTAATACACTTCAGAAATCAGTTAATTAACCACAAAAATTTGAAAACCTAAATCAAATTATTCCCAGAGGCTTGGCTGTTAAGGTATTCTGAATGTTAATGAGCCCTGGGGCACTGAGGAGCTGAAGGCTGAACAAGCCTCTGGTGAAGTCAAATCCAGCAGCAGCCTCCAAGTGTCTGAGGCTGTCAGCAGCCCCCACTGAGGCCATCCCTGCCCAGAGACCGTGGGGGAATGGGCAGACAAGGGGAGCGTCCCTGGGGCTGGGCAAGCAGAACTCAGAGGCACCAGCGGGTGCAGGTGGGAAATGGAGTGTGCAATGTGGCTGTGAAAGCCCTGCCTGGACTGTGCCAAGCAGGACAGACAAACCCTGACCCCCATCCCCCAAAAAACTCTCTTACTTAGACATTTAAAAGGAACTACAATTGTTTGTGTACTCTCGAGTTAGAAACACTGGAGAAATACCCACAAGGGATTCTGAGGAGCTCAAAACAACAAAGCAGCCTTTACTGGCAACCTTAGAAATCAGAGAAACATTGGCAACAGTTTTAATAAGACATTCAATCAACAAAAACCATGGCTGTATCTTTATTTCCCTCTGGTCTGCTGCAGTTCACTAGGAAGTCTTTTTTCCTAGATTTATGGAGAAATATTTCAAAGAGCTTCTAACAAATCCACATTTCTATATTCAAGGAATATTCTTCTCTTTAGAGCAGAGGTGATTGCAGCATTAAGTGACTGATACTGGCCCGGGGTCTTTCCTCAGGAAGTTTGGCCAGGTCAGGAAGCTGTGCCTTGAGGTCTGACCCAGTGTGGCCATCCTTGCTCCACGTCCCCCAACCCCATCCTGACTCTCCTCACTCACCTGGGACCTACTTTGCTCAGAGAACTGGCTGCACTCAGGCAGAGTTGCTTTCTTCCTTTTTTAGCAATCTAAAATTCCTGAGTTTCAGACAACCACCTCAAGTGTGTGCCAAGCCCAAGGTGCCACCAAGGAGGTTCCCCTTCCCCAAGGCAGAACCATGCCAGGAATGTTTTAGACACACAGGAAGTTCTGCAATAAACACAAATCCAGAGTTGGCAGAAGGCAGAATTAGATCAGCTCCTGAAGGACAGACAAGCTTTGAACTCCTTGCAGCTCAAAGCTCCAGGTAGGTTGTTGGGAGGTGTGTGAGTGAGCCAAGAGTGAGGGGAAGGGCAATGCAGAGAGCCCTGGAAGTGCTTGTGTGCAGACAGGCTGTGGGGAAGGGCCCTGCAGCCCTGCTCTGGGCCAGGAGTGAGGGTGGATCATCATCCCAACCTGACCTGGGCCATTGCAAGGGGCTGTAGCCATGGACACTGCACTGACCCCACTGCAGCAGCCCCTTGCTCAGGGCTGGTGTCACTGCCCAGAGCCAGAGGGGATCCCTTGCTGGGGGCTTGTGCCACGGCCACCTGCCCTGTGCCGCGCTGGCTGCTCAGGCACCGCGGAACCAGCAGCAAACGCCACTGCCAGGGCCAAAGGCCAGCTCAGCCAGACAGAAAGGGGCAGTGCTGGGCACTGCCTCCATGGCAGCCCTCCCTGGGACACCACACCTGGGTCACCTGTCATGGAATTGCCATGGAAACCCGGCTGACTGGAAATGCAATGGTGGACAAAGGTTTTAGTGGGGCCTGTCACAATAGGACAAAGGGTGGTGGTTTTAAACTAAAGGAAAGGAGGTTCAGATAAGGGGAGATGAGGAGGAAACTTTTGATGATGAGGTTGGTCATACAGCAGGACAGGTTTCCAGGGAGGTGGTCAATGCCCCATCCCTGGAAACATTCAAGTCCAGCTGGGACAGGGCTCTGAACAGCCTGATCTGATGAAAGATGTCCCTGCTTAAGGCATTGGTTTGGATGAGATGAGCACTGCAGAGCTCTTCCCATCCAAAGCATTCCAGGATTGCATGGGGAGAAGGGGCTGCTCACTGGACTCCATCCCCTCCCTTGACTCCTCCTTGTCTCTGCTGGAGCCCACATCCAGCAGCCAAAGCCAGCCCCTTCTCTGGCCTTTCCCTGCCCTGCCCCAGGGGCTGACAGAGCCAGGCTGGCACAGGTGACCTTTAGGCTTTGCAGGGCACAGGCACAGCGGCTGGGACAGAGTCAGGGCTGAAGTCACACTCTGTGGGCTGGGGCAGAGCCCAGGCAGAAATGAGCCCTGGAGCAGCAGCTCTGCAGTGGTGGCCTCCAGGCCGCCTTGCCAAGGGAGGCTTCTGGCCATGGCCTGGAAGCAGCTGCTGCTGCCAAGGTGCCTTTGGTGCCTCAGGCTCTCCCTGGCACAGCTCCCAGCACAGCACTCTGCACTTGTGCCCGAGGCCTTCACTGTGCTGGGGCTGGCCTGGGGCTTTTCCTGCAGCAGGATCTGCCCTGGTCCTGGCACATGAAAGGCAGTTCCTGCTGGAGCAGGAGGCTCTGCCTGCAATGGGCTCAAACAGCTGCAGCCAAGCCCTGTTTATTTCAAAATTGCTTCCTAGAGCACTAAATTGCAATAATTGTTATAGATCCTATACTGTGGAGTAAATAACTCTTTGTAAAATTTACTCTATGGTGTGAATAAGTCTGTCTAATCCTGATCAGAATCAATCATTCCTGTATTTATATAAATATATCTGGTATATTCCATTGTTAATCCTGTGGGATAAATTGCATTGCAGTTCAATCCACCTGTCCAATCTTTTACACATAAACATTTGACAAAATGTGGGGATGGGATTGGATCCAGCTGCTGCCAGTCTTCATTCTCAGATGGATTTTTAAAGATCTAGGCATCCTGGAATGTTTGAGTATCCATGGTGGCTGTTGGGTGTCATTTCATCACCTCATAACCCAGCAGGAGTTTCTCCACTGAAGAAATAAAGCTTTTGCCTGAAGCTCCCAGTCTGCCCATGACAGGAACCCCTGTGAGCGTCTGGGACATCCCGGCTCTTTGGCAGCCTGGGGACTCCTGGGATGTCACCGTGGAGCCCCCGTGAGTGCCTGTGACAGATCGGTGCCTTTGCAGCCCAAGTTGCCCTGAGATGTCAGCATGGAATGGCTGTGACTGCCTCTGACCACAGGGCTCTTGACCATCCCCAGAAACCCCTGGGAGGTCTCCATGGAGCCCCTGTCTCTGCCTGTGACATTCCAGCCCTGGAACAGCCTGGAGACTCTTGGAAAGTCCCCATGGAACCCCTCTGAGGGCCTGTGACAGCTCGGTTTCTTAGCAGGCAACCATCACCGTCCCCCTGTTGCTATGGTCAGTTTCCATGGCAACCATCACCAGCCCCTGTTGCTATGGTCAGTTTCCATGGCAACCATCACCAGCCCCTGTTGCTAGGGTCAGTTTCCATGACAACCATCACCAGCCCCTGTTGCTATGGTCGGTCCCTTGACAGCTCCATGCAGATCCCATGCCAGGGGTGGTTCCATGGACACCAGCTCAGGCCTGGAGCCAGAGCCCGTTGCCGTGGCAACCATTTGCGGTCCCATTCCCAGGGCCATGGGATCCCAGAAGCACAGAATTGGCTGAGCTGGGAGGGACCCATCAGGATCCTCGAGTCCAGCTCCTGGCCCTGCACAGGACACCCCAACAATCCCAGCCTGGGCCTGGCAGCGGTGTCCAAACGCTGCTGGAGCTCCCAGAGCCCTGGAGCTGTGACCCTTCCCTGGGAGCCTGTTCAGTGCCCCAGCAGCCTCTGGGGGAAAAACCTTTTCCTGACATCCAACCTCAACCTGCTCAGCTCCAGCCCTTCCCTCCAGTGCTGTCCCTGGACACCAGAGTGAAGAGGTTCCCACAGCCCCCAGCCAGGGCCCCGCTCCCAAGGCTGCTGCCAGGGCAACCAGGGCTAGGACCAGCTGGGATGCTCGGTTTCCATGGGCTGGGGTTTAGGAATGGGATTCCCCAGGTTTGTGCTCCCGCTAAAACTGAGCTGCTGCTCACTGTCCTCCAGCCTCCCATGCTAATTACAAAAGTCGAAGATCCCAGGTCTGGGATAAGAACAATTTACTGGGAACAGCAACAGGATAAGGAACAAATAGGAACAGATGGGATAGGACAAAGAATATACAGGGAAGACTACAACACTGACTGGCTCTTCCCCGCCACGTATTTCCACCTACCTGGAAAGGACTTCTTTGTCCCTGGGGAAAAGAGAGAGTCCCTTCCCTGTCCCTGACAATGACCTGAGATGGGATCAAATCCAATGTCGGGACCACGGCCAGAACTACCTCACATCATTGCCAGGGGCAGAGAAAGGGACAGGTGACTCCTCAGCTTGGGTCATGGGAAATGTGGGTCACAAGGACTCTTCCCAAAGTGTATCCTCAGATGAGGGATGAAGTTGGAGACTCACACAAAACAGTGCCTGCACTCGGGGTACTTGCCAGGTTTCCCTTACTGGTGACTCCGTTGGTGTCTAGTCAAGTTACAGCTCGCAGAAAACCTCTTCCCACACTGGGGACACTCGTAGGGCCTCTCCCCAGTGTGGATGCGCCGGTGGGTGATGAGGTGGGAGTTATACCTGAAGCCCTTCTTGCAGTCGGGGCAGCGGAAGGGCCTCTCCTCTGTGTGAATCCGCTGGTGCTTGAGGAGATCTGAGCTGGTCTGAAACTTCTTCCCACACTCGGGACACTCATAGGGCCTCTCCCCAGTGTGAATCATTTGGTGGATGATGAGTTGGGACCTCTGGTTAAAGCCCTTCCCACATTCTCCACACTTGTATGGCCTTTCCTCAGCATGGATGTTCTGGTGGCGGACCAAATTGGAGTGCTGGCTGAAGCTCTTTCCACACTGCTCACACTCGTAGGGCCGTTCCCTGGTGTGGATCCTCTGGTGGCGGATCAAGTGGGAGCTCTGTCTGAAGCTCATCCCACATTGCCCACACTCGTAGGGCCTCTCCCCAGTGTGAATGCGCCGGTGGGTGATGAGGTGGGAGTTTTGCTTGAAGCCCTTCCTGCAGTCGGGGCAGCGGAAGGGCCTCTCCTCTGTGTGAATCTGCTGGTGCTGGAGGAGAGTGGAGCTGGTCTGAAACCTCTTCTGACACTTGGGACACTCGTAGGATCTCTCCCCAGTGTGGATGATCTGGTGCTGGACAGGGTTGTTGCTCTGGCTGCAACTCTGTCCACCTTCCTGGCACAGGGTGGGTCTTTCCTCCTCAGAGCACCCTGGGATGGGTTTGGAGACCTTCCTCCTGCAGGATCTCCATCGCTTTTTCTCCCGATTTGATTCCTGTACCATGGAGCTACTCAAAATGGCCTCTTCCACAAGGTTCTGCTGTGTGGATTTGTCCTCCCTGGTCTCCATCCTCAGCTCCTTGTCTGGGGGAGGAAGGACAAGGACAGGATGGGATTTGCCTCCGTGCCACAGGGAAGGGGAAGGAGATTCTCCCAACACATCCCTGGCAGGACGGCGTTGGCAGCGGGGTTGTCCTGCAGCCGCGGGCCTGCTGGGCTGGGAGATGGAGCAGGAGACGGGGGAAAGGGGCTCTGACTTCCTCCTCACCTTCCTGGCTGTCCTGAGGCATCTTCCTCTTCCTCACAGCCTCTTTCTCCATCCAGCCAAGGTTTGGGAAATCCTGGTTTGGGCAAAAACAAGGGATGAGTATATTGAGTTTGAATGTCCCGCTGTTCAAGTCCATGTCTACAAGTCACCATACATCTGGAGTTCCTAATAGCCTATCAAACACCAAGAACAGCCCTGAAAATTCCTTTGTGGAGTACCCTGTCTCTCATCTCCCTGCTGAGAATCCCAGGAATCTGAAAAGCTCCCCCCTTTTCCATTTTCCATTTAGGACTGCTGGGGGTTTTGGGGTCCCTGGGTCCCTTCTCCCCTTATTCTGTGCTTTGGGGTGAAGGGGCTCCAAGGACTCCCCCCTGCCACTCTCTAAGTTGTTGAGGATCTTGCAAATTGCAGCTCTCCCCCCTCTCTGGGCTCCAGGGGGACACAGGGCTCTGCTCCTCCAGGCTGCCTCTGCCAGCAGCTGCCACTGGGACCCCCCAATGTCACCCCAAGGGGCATTTTCCACTCAGCGTTGGAGTTCTTACTTCTTCAAACATCCCTAACCAAAAATCCCAACCCAGGGACCCCTCAGGATATCTGAGCTGAGCTCCCTGTCTTGGGCTGGGAAGACAGGGCTCTGCTATGGAAGGCAGGAGCCTCCCTTGAAATGGAAAATACAACCCCATTCTCTTTGAATTATAATTTTGAAATTAATGGGCTCTCAATCAAAAATATGGCAATAGGAATATCAGTTCTTCAGTAGGAAAATTAAGCTAAAAATGCAGTAGTAAAAAAAAAACACCACCAAAACCCCCAAAAGAATAAGAGTCAAAATCCAACCTGACACCGGGTAGTCAGGGTGTTGCTTGCAGTCCAATCAAATCGTGGCTGCAGTGCTCCTGGGGTGACAGATGTGATTTTGTTGAAGCAATGATCTTGTAGAAGGGTGTCGTTTTCCTCTGAAGGTCCAGTGGTGGTGTAGATGGGTCTGGCCTTCCTCTGGGAATCCAGTGGAAACCAGGCTGCTTCTGGTGCTTTAAATCTCAGCTTATATCCAGGTGGGAATGCTTGGCTCCTCCCTCTGGGTGGAGCATCTCACAATGGGATGATGTAATTTTATCAGTCATGCAGTGAGACTCAATGGCCCATTAACAGAAGATATCTCCCTGGAGGGAGGATGAGTCATGGAAGAGATAAAGAACACTGCCCCATTTGCTTTTAACAGCTGGCCCATTAAGAAAAGATCCCCCTCAGAGATATGAGGAATGAAAGGGTAATGGAAGAGATAAACAACCTGCCAACCTGGTTTTTAGCAGATGGCAATAGAATACTTTTTTTTTGTTACATCTTGCATTGTAAGACAGGGCTCCAGGCTCCTTGCCCTGGCTCTCTCCAGAACACGCCCAGGCCAATGCTCAGCAGAGAAAAGCCCCGTGAGCAGCCCCAGGGTGGCCGTGGGCAGGCTGGGGGCAAACAGCATGGCTGGGGCTCTTCAAGGTCCCTGGGGGAGATGGGAAGGAGCAGCAGAGCAGGGGCTGATCCATCCCCACTGCGCTGGACACCCCAGGGCAGCGTCCCAGAGCATCCTCATGCACCTGCCAACAACATCCCCCCTCTGCAGCCCTGGCCTCTCCCCCAGCTCACACAGGTGCCGCATCCTTGCAGGCACAGACATGGCAGCACTGGCTCAGGAGCCTCTGTTTGCACTGCCCAGGGCAGGCGTGAGCACCCCCATGGTGTTGGTGTGGGGAGATGAACCTGAGGGAGCACAAAAGCCATCATCAGCCCCTGGGGCCAGGAAGGGCTGGGGGACAGCAGGGAAAGCACTCAGGTTTGTGGTGGCCTCTGAAGTCAGCCAGAAAGTTTGTTCCCATGAGCTGTGAGTTTCCTGTGCCACTGCAGACGTTGATGCTCAGAGCCAGGGCTGCCTGGCAGCCACCCCAAAACTGCCCTCAGCATTTCCTTTGCTCCACCTTGGCTTTCTTTACTTTTCTTGGGTACAAATTTTGGTTCCCTCCCCTGCAAACAGCCCATCCCTGGTTGCCCTTTCCTCCCTGGCCCCACTTCCCATTTCAGTTCCAGAGTTTCCGGCACTATGGGAGCATCCATTGGGGAGCAGGATCATCCTCCAAGTTCTTCAGGAATTGTCTGCAGCCTCCTGCAGTTCCTCATGCTGCTCCCATGCCAGAGGCACCACAGCCCAGGGGGGCACATCTGGGCTCCTGTGTCTGGCTGTGGGGCTCCATGTTCTGGGCAAGGAGGAGGAGCTACAGAGGCTCTGCAGGACTGACAGGATGGGCTTTGAGGCTGTGAGGAGAAGCTGAGGGACCTGGGCTGCTGGAGCTTCTGGAGAGGAGGCCCAGGGCTCATCCTGCAAGTGCTGCAAGGATGGTTTCAGAGAATCACAGAATCAGCCAGGTTGGAGAAGGCCTTGGACATCATCAAGTCCAACCTGTGCCCTGACACTGCCTTGTCTCCCTTGAGCCTCCTCTTGTCCATGATAAACAATCACAGCTCCCTCAGCTGCTCCTCACAAGACTTGTGTTCCAGACCCCTCACCAGCTGTGTTGCTCTTCTCTGGACACACCCCAGCCCTTCCATGTCCTTCCTAAATTGGGGGCCCAGAACTGGACACAGCACTCAAGGTGCTGCCCAACCAGTGTCGAGCACAGGGGAAGAATCAATGTCCTGCTCCTGCTGGCCACACTGTTCCTGATCCAGGCCAGGTGCCATTGGCCTTCTTGGCCACCTGGGCACACTGCTGGCTCATGTCCAGCCTGCTGTCCATCTGTCCCCGCAGGTCCCTTTCTGCATGGCTGCTGTCCAGCCACTCTGTCCCAGCTTGCCAGTTTTTTTTTCCTGGAGAAAAGGAGTCTCAAGGGAGTCAAGGCACTCTCAGGGTGCCCGTTGGGCTTGATGTTGTCCGAGGTCTTTTCCAACCTTGCTGATTCTGTGATTCTCTGAAACCACCCTTGCAGCAGTTGCAGGATGAGCCCTGGGCCTCCTCTCCAGAAGGTCCAGCAGCCCAGGTCCCTCAGCTTCTCCTCACAGGCCCAAAGCCCATCCTGTCAGTCCTGCAGCTCCTCCTCCAGTGCAGGGGAAACCCTGGGCAACTGAATAGCAGAATCAATATGATTTTAGCAGAAACCTTTTATTGTTTACATTAAATTCCAGTTATAGATCCTAGCACTACTGTCCACACACACACAAGTGTCTCTCAATTGGCTAAGCCACTTGTTAACGAGGCAGGCACACATCATTCAGGACTCTTCATTGGTCAAGTATCCGTTATCGTGTTGTGTGTCCTCTAAGTTTTGCATTGTTTGTAAACAGTTTCTCAAGATCTTGGTTCTTATTTTTAGTTTTGTTGTTATCTCAGTAGCTTTGTGGAATTCCTGAGATCTCCTGGGCAAGGAGCCTCAAGCCCTGTCTTGCAATACAAGAGGTAACCAAAAAAATATATTCTATTACCATCTGTGAACACCAGCTGGGGCAGGTTATTTATCTCTTCCATGACCCATCCCTCATATCTCTGATGGGGATCTTCTCTTAATGGACCAGCTGTTAAAACCAAATGGGGCATTGTTCTTGTTCTCTTCCATGACCCATCCTCCCTCCAGGGAGATATCTTCTGTTAATGGGCCATTGCCACTTTGGGAAGGGCTCTGGTGACCCAGGTTTCCTGTGACCCACACTGAGAAGTCACCTGTCCCTTTCTCTGCCCCTGGCAATGATGTGAGGTGGGACTGAAGAACATGAGGGTCTGGCCATGGTCCCATCATTGTATTTGAGCCCATCTCAGGTCGTTTCTGGCTGGGCTCTGCCCCAGCCCACAGAGTGTGACCTCAGCCCTGACTCTGTCCCAGCCGCTGTGCCTGAGCCCTGCAAAGCCTAAAGGTCACTGTCATGGGTTAGCACAGTTTGGTTTTTAGTTAGGGAGGAATGTGAAGTATTACCCTGTCAGGACCCTAGGAATAGTTTTAGAAAGGACAAGGACCTATCAGAAGCTGGTTTGAGATATTGGCATCTGCTTTGGCCACTGAGAATGTTGAATGTGACTTTGGGCAGTACCCATATCAATCCTGGGTTTGTTCAGGTCAGGCCCTTTTCCTCCTGCTCAGCTGAACAGGTAACATCGAGTGGGTCCTACTGCTCCCCACACCCCACCTCCCCCTTCGGGGGGAAGCTCGCCCGAGGCCCAGCCGGACTCCATCGGCTCCCGGGGGGAGGAGAGGTTGCAGCTTAACATCAACCACTTTGAAAAAACCTCCCCGGAGACCCCAGAGCAGGGAGGGATCTCCCCTGATAACAACTCTGGGCCCGGTTTGGCCGAGGCTGCCCCGATTGTCACCGAGGGGTGGGCAGAGCTCTCCTCCCGCTCCCCTCCTCCGGTGTCTTCCAGAGGGAGAAGAAAGAGTGGAGGGAGGAAAGCAGGCTGATCTGAAATGGAGAGACTGCTGCCTGGAGCAGAAATCACATGGCCACTGCAGGCCTGGGCAGAGTTAACCCTGTCCTGGCAACAAGGAGCTTCCAAGGCCTGACCCTTCCCTGAGAGAGAAAAGAAAGAGACAGAGTGGACGTAGGAAAGACGCCGCATGGAGTCAGTGGAGCAGGAGTGAAAGAACTGATAAAGATTATTAGAAGAGGGATTGAGGATGTGGACATTTTTAACTGAAGTTTTCTGGTCTAAACGATGGAGAAATTGACTGTTTCTTGTAACATCCTAATGTTGTTTGGGGGAATGCTAGTTCTAGTCAAAGTTGGGGATTGATATGATTGAGATTTAAGTGGGAATCTTAAAGCCCCTCGCTCCTGGGGTAAAAGGAGGTCTCAGCCTTTGAGACCAAGATGATTTTAGAGAGAAAGTGACTTGAAGCCCTCAGTTCTTGTGTTAAAAGGAGGTCTCTATTTCTTTTGAGATAGAAATTATTTTAGAGCTAGAAGAGAATCCTTCTTTTATACTAGAAGAAGCTTTCTTAAACTGTACCCCAAATACACTGAGAGGCCCATGAGTAGCCTGGAGAAAGGCTCCTAATGGGTAGAACAGCACAATCTGCAAAATCTCCAAGCAGTTGCAGTTTTGTGACATTGAGAGCCCCAGGACTGTTTTTGTCTTGTTTGCGAATGTCTCCATAAGTCTCTAGAGAGACTCCTCTCCCAAAGTGATGAAAGATTATGTTTAAATGGTGAAGCTGACTGAAAATCACAGCTTGTGTCTATGTTGTTTGTAATAAAGTTAAGAGTTTGTAAGGGAAGGGAAGAGAGTTTTGAAGTTGCATTTTGGTTTTTGGGTTTTTTTTCCCCCGTCTTCTCCCATCTTTTCTTATCTTTTCCATTCTTTTAGTGTGTGTTAAAGAAAAAATAAAATGTTTTCTAAGCTTGAGTCTGCTTTTTTTCTCCTGGTTCTCTCCCACAAAATCAGAGTAAACAGTAAGATCACTACACTAAATTCAGCAAATAAAATTCGACAAATGCGTAGTCACTACATTAATTAGTGTTTCTGCCCAGTTTTAACTAAAACCATTACACTTTCCTATGGAAAAGAACTGTCCTTCTTGTCCAGGTGCCCATGGCCACAATTGGGATTCCACCTCCAGCATTGCCTGTTGTGAGAGACTGGAGGAGATTGTTGGCTGGAAACATTTTGTGTGTGAGGGAGGAAGGGGCAGGTCCAGCCTTGCCCTGCCCTGAAACCCCAGCACTGCCCTGCCCTGTAACCCCAATCCCCCCAGAGCCTCTATCCCAGCCCAGCAGTGTCTGCCAATCCCTGGCACACCAAAGGCAATGCTCCACAGCCACCTCTGCAGCCCCCAGCCCAGCTCCTGAGAGACCAAGCGACCCAAAGTCCCTCCTGGGGGAAGGGCCCAGGAAGACCTTGGGGTATTCAAGGCTGAGCACAAGACAAGCACACATCTTGACCCCATCTCCTCTTGGAATTTCTGTCTGAACACAGCTGGAATCCAGGAGTTGGTAGCTCTGTGTGTGTATGCGCGTGTGTGCTTCTTTGTATTTAACTTGTCTTTTTTTCTCTGTGTCTTCCTCTTCTAATTCTCTCCCTTTGTAAACGTTGAGTAACTTAAATTTAACAGGATTAGACTGTGATATTCAATGGGACAATTTATAATGCTCTCAGAATGTTTTTTGTTGATTGAATATTGTATTAAACCCTTTGCCAGAGTTTCTCTGATTTTCTAAAGTTGCCCGTAAAGTCTGTTTTGTGGTTTTGAGCTCCTGACAATCTCTTGTTGCCTTTTCTCCAGTGCATCAACTCAGAGTACTCAAACAATTGCAATTCCTTTGAAATGTTTAAGTGAGAGAATTGTTTGGGGGATGGGGGTCAGGTCTTGTCTGTCCTGCTTGGCGCAGCCCAGGCAGGGCTTTCACAGCCACATTGCACACTCCATTTCCCACCTGCACCTGCTGGTGCCTCTGAGTTCTGCTTGCCCAGCCCCAGGGACGCTCCCCTTGTCTGCCCATTCCCCCACGGTCTCTCGGCAGGGATGGCCTCAGTGGGGGCTGCTGACATCCTCAGACACTTGGAGGCTGCTCCTGGATTTGACTTCTCCAGAGGCTTGTTCAGCCTTCAGCTGTTCAGTGTCCCAGGGCTCATTAACATTCAGAATACCTTAACAGCCAAGCCTCTAGGAATCATTTGATTTAGGTTTTCAAATTTTTGGTGGTTAATGAACCAGTTTCTGAAGTGTATTAAAAGTGAATATATATTTACAAAAGGCAGTGAGGAAAGATTTTTTATGTCCAGTTCAGGTTTTGTTTCTGTTAATGCCTTGATATGTGCAATCTCCAGTTGACACTGAATCCAAGTATATTCTAATGCAGTTTGAATAGATACAAAAATCAAGACCCTTTATGTCTGACAATCAAGCAGACTCTGTCCTTACTCCTTTTCTCCTGACCTGGATTCCACTGGGCACACAGCTTCCTTTTCCATCCTCTTTCCCAGAGAAGATGCCTCTTCAGGCAAGCCAGCCTTCTGCCTGGCCTGCTTGGCTTCCCACCTTTGGGAATCACCAGCTCCTGTGCCCTTAGGAGGTGATGTTTCCAAAGGAACAAGTGCTGATGGAGCCCAGCACCTGCAAAAGTATTTTTCCTGGGGACCTTGCTTACCAATTCCCTGAGCAGTGTGAAGTGTGCCCCGAGCAGAGGTTTTGCTGGTCCTTTTCCTCTTGGCAGAGGTTTGAAACTCAATTTACTTGTGGTGGCTGTGGCCTAGACGCCCGTCATTCTCCCCTTGGCTCAGGGCACGTGGGGCTGAGAGGGCGGCCTGGCTCTAGGGGGGCTGAGCTGGAGAGTGCTGGGCTGTGGGGGGCTCCCCCCTTCCTGGGAAGAGGCTCTCTGGGGAGGAAGAAGGGCCAGGTATGAGCCCTGAGGCCCCTGGCCAAGGGATGGCAGCAGGGGAGGCGTCTGTAGCAGATGCTGTCTGCAAGGAGCTGTGGGAAGGAGTGGCTGTGGGGCTGAGCTCAGGGAGGGCGTTCCCCCAGGC
>JAIXNV010001091.1:0-14738 GCA_020917445.1 Riparia riparia
GCGAACAAGATAATCTTTAATTAGGAAAAGAAGATATTTATGAGATGAGAAATATCCAGAAGGTCTTGAGCAAGACAAAGAAAAAGATACAGCCTTTGCTGTTTATGTGAAAATAGGCATTTTCTTTGGCTGGAAATTTAATTTTTGGACTATGTGGCACTAAACCATCGCACTTCTCACATCCTCCACTTTCAAGCACAGATATTGCAGATGGGGTTTGTCTGCTGGAGCAGAGTCCATCCCCTAAAACGAGCTGTGTTTGCAGCCTTTGGAGAAAAAGTGGGCAGGATGGAAGTTCCTGGAGGGCTCAATCTGACCTGTGGCTGCCCCTGGCTTCTACTGAGCTAAACCTTCCAAAAAACCAAAATATTGTGCATTTCTTCCACGCTGCTCTTGCTGAGGAGTGTTTTACTAAAATCCCTTCTGTGCAAGCACACTCAGACTGGATCTGAACAAAAAGAGTATTTGACTTTTTTGGGCCTCGATTCCTTTCCCTTATCTTCCTGTTTTTTATTCCACCAGATGAAATAACAACTACAGGACATGGCATTTTTATCTCCTTCTCCATCCTGAGGCTCCTCTCTTCTTCCCCATGATAAGGCAAATGGAGTGAGCCTTTGAGCACCCCGTTGTAAATCATCTATTTGAATGCAAGGGTTTCTCTATCAGGGTGTTCAGGAGGAGATAAAAATCGCATTTCTGTTTCTGCTCACATTGCCTCTGTTTATATAAAGATTTCATTAGTGCTTTTTGTTGCAGCATCATCCTGCAGACTCATCCATTCGGCTCCCAATCCACTCGGAGCAGCAAATCTTTTTGGAGTCATTTATTTCCAGGCTATAAATCCTTTGTGAGTTCGGGATAGGCATGGCCAGAACTCCTTGTGTTTGTTGCATTTCCCCGTCTCAAAGTGGCCTTTGCTTGAATTCCCCCAATTTACCAAGCAGTTTTGTTCAGGTTTTTACCAATTTTGCTCTCAAGCAGCAGCTACAGCAGCCGCCTATTTTCTTGATAGTGATTTTATATTTAATTCTGGATCACTGATGAAAAGATTCCATTCTAGGAGGCAGTGATGCACTAAAATTCCATTTTTCCATGACAGCTTTCCTTGGAAACAGGTTTGTAAAATCTGCCGTATGGCTGGTTATTGATGCACTTAATGTTTATATGAAGATGGTACAATACTAAATTTAAACAGAATATTGCAAATTACAGTGCTGCAACATTACATTTACAGGAATTTAAGGGTTTTACCTCCATAAACTGCACTTCTAATTCTACCAGGATGTGAAATTAGGTTAGTCTGGCAAACCTTTCTTCAACAGAACCACGGTGACCAACGACCACTCTTAATTTTTTATCAGATAAATCCCTTTTCAAATTGTTGATGCAAAGCAAACAAGCTCTGGCTGCGTCATTTCACTTGGTCTTCCTGGCTCAACATTTCCACTCGCACATTTTCTCCAAAATTTTTTTTGGTGGTTTGCTTGAACAGTTGAGATTTCTCCTAAGCCTGTTCTCATCAAACTCTTGCAAGGTATCCTTAAATTCTTTCTGATTTTTGATGTTCTGATGGACTCTGTTGAAAACATGCCCTTGGAAAGAATTTAAGCCCTATGATTAGAAGTCTCTTCCAAGTTTCTTTCACTACTGCACAAAAATCTCATAAAAATAAGATTGAAATCAAAAGCCAGTCACTTGTTGTTGAATCCTCCTTGCACTTTCTTTTCTTTCTTTTTCCTGACCAATTAAAGCACAAATATAAGCATTTGTTTTGCTGAAAGAACCCTTCTGTCTCTCAGGCTTTCCTCCTGCTTGTAAAAAGACTTTTAGAAAGACTTTTGGGGCATGCTAATTTCAATAAATTCAGTATACATCTGTAGTCTTTGAGCTGAAGTCAGCTGGGCACTGGGAATTTAAAAGAAAATCCACAGGAACAAAACAGTTTGTGAAGGAAGGGAGAAAAAAATCCCCTTTGCCAAGCAGAGGGTCCTTTTTCTGCTTTTCCCTGGATACATTTAATGAGAGGAAAAGGCCTCTTGCAGTGACACCTAATTGCTTTTGTTCCTGTGTATTCCCCCTGCAAAATATTAG
Source organism: Riparia riparia (assembly GCA_020917445.1). Lineage (NCBI taxonomy): Eukaryota > Metazoa > Chordata > Aves > Passeriformes > Hirundinidae > Riparia > Riparia riparia. The sequence goes on from JAIXNV010001091.1 coordinate 2,095, forward strand.
AAGCTGCAGATCTTTTACTGGATTTGAGGACAGTTGTCAATCACTTTTCACTGACAAAAAGACAAAGAAAGGATCAGCAGCCCCCTTAGGCATCAAAACTCTTACTTTTGCTATATTTCTGGCTTGGTATTTATTCCTTTTTCTGTGCACAGGCTCATTCCATTCCTCGTGCTCCCTCCATCACCTGTGTCACACCTTGGATATTTTTGTGTTTGCCCAGTTCCGTTTCTAACAGCGTTAGAAGTATCCGCCACGTGAGGCGTTTCCCTTTTATCAGAAGGGCAATCGAGATGACAGAAATCCCCAAACCCGTGTGTTAGGGATGTGTGACTTGGAGAAGAAGATAAAGCAGGAACCAGATGTGGCAGAGGATGGCTTTGCCTGGTGCAGAGCCCATCTCACCTGAGCAAACCCTCACAGCTCCCCTGAAAGCAAGGTGCCTCTCCCCCGAAATTTGAGCAGGATGATCTTACCAAAGCCTTTTTGCTACCTCATTTCTTCAAACTTCAGTACTGGTCTGGGATTGGGAGGAAAACAATGGTTACTTTCTAATTGCCCTACTGGTCTGGGGTTTGATCTCATTTCAGCGAAATCTTTTCCAGGCAGCTGCTCCAGAGAGTGAAGTGACAGCGCTCCACAATGCTCCAGCACAAATCTGTCACTCAGGCAGGCAGCTGACTGCAAACAGCCTCATTGCTCCACCAGAAACCTCGCTGCTCCCAAGTCCAAACTGAAGATAATTGTTTGGAGAACTCGCTCTGCCTTTCCTTTCCTGTGCCGCAATTCCGGCCTCATTCCGCCGGGGAAGAATAGAAGTTTTATGGAGCTGGGAAAAACCAACCTTCAAGCAAAGTGCTTGGAATTTATAAGCACCAAATGGCACTTCTGGCACCTTAATTATGCCTTGCTTCGTTATCCCTGGTTCTGATGCACAGATTTCACTTGTGCCTGCTCTAAGGCAAGGCAGGGAGAGGAGAAGCAGCTGCTGTTTGCAGCGATTTCTGTCACGGGGACGCTCCTGGGGGATCCTTTCAGGGAGCTCTTTGTGATGTGCTAGGCTCTGAAAGAAGTCTTGGAATGCTTTGGAAGTTACTTAAAGGCTGGTTATTATTTTGTGGGAATGGACCTCCTGAAATTCAGCAGGAATGGATACCTGTGTTCCTGAGGACGCCACAGAATTTCACAGAATTCACGGAATCACTGGGTTGGAAGAAACCTCCAAGATCATTGAGTCCAACCCAGCCCCAACACCTCAACTAAACCATGGCACCAGTGCCACATCCAGTCTGTATTTAAACACACCCATGGATGGTGACTCCACCACCTCCCTGGGCAGACCATTCCAGTATTTTATTTACTCTTTCTGTAAAAAAACTTTTTCCTAATATCCAACCTGTATTTCCCTTGGCACAGCTTAAAGGTATCACAGCAGGCACACAGAGCACGCAGCACCATCACCCTGTGAGCCTCTGCTGCTTTTCCTGTAGTCACTGAGCTTCACCCATGCAGGCTCACGGTTCCTCTCAAATCTGTAATTCCACTCTGCAAATAATGACTTGTGGGTTTCTTGTCTTCTTGTCTGTTAGAGCCAGGATTAAATGCTCGAGAGATGATTTTTCCTGTTCAGACTCAGATGTTTATTAATTCTTATCTATGTTACAGTCTCACAAGCTGTGAGTTCCAGCTAACAGAGTGAAAAATGGCTCTGTCTCCATCTCTTTCCAAGGCCTTTTAAGCACAAACTGTCCAATTATGAAATGACACCTAGATTATTTTTACTTTTAACCCAATAACCAACCACCCATGGCCCGCAATGCAGACTTTTCTGTCCAATTAGAAAAGACCGCCTAAACCCATGAAGAAGAAGGTGAAAAAGAAGAACTTAGCCCTAAATCCTTCATGTTGTTTTCCATCTATTACTATACTCTAAAACTCTAAGTTTTACACCCTGTGATATCACACACTTCTATTCAAACTGCACACCCACAATCCCAGTGCTATCACCCCGTTTTGGAAGCCTTTTCCATGCCTCAGGTCAAATGCAGTGTTTTCTTGAGGGTCAGCGCCTGTCAGCACAGAAAGTCTGAAATTCTCAGTGCCCAGGGTCCCAACAACGATTCTCTCCAGTTTCTGTACTTGTGTGGAGAGGGGCACAGCCACTGCAAGGACAAATTCAGCACCCTGATGTGATTTCTGGGGCAGACTCTGGCTTGTCAGTGCTGCAGCAGTCAAGCTGCAAGGTTTGGGTTTGAAGGTCGGAACCCGTGGTGGGCACAGCTGGCGTGAGCCCAGCAGGAGCAGAAGCAAGGCAAGAGCTCAGAGGGAGCCCCATGGTGCCAAGGGACCTGCAGCAAATCTCCCACTTTAATGGCCCAGGAATCCTGACATTAGGTCATGCTTGGGGGCAAAAAATAAAAAATAATAATAATAAAAAAAATAATAATTTTTTTTTCTTTTTTTTGAAATGCAGTCAGTGAAAATCTTCGCCCACCAAACTGAGGTTGTGTTGGGTGTGCTGCGGGAGCTGTGGATTTAAAGGGGTTCTTTACAGCAGCCTGGCCCTGCCCAGCCCACCGTGCATTATCCTGCTGTGCAGGCACCTGGGTGAGGGTTTTCTGGCAGCTGGTTACATTCCTGTGTCATTGATTCCAGGGTTCCACTCCTGGCTGTCCTAACTCAGCTCGGTTTAACCTGACACACACCCAGCTCAAAAGGAGAGCAGGGCTCTGGTCTTGCCCAGCCCTGGTGGTGTTTAATAAACTCCTCCTTCCCGCCAGCACTCACTCCTCGGTCCCTCCCTTCCCCAAATATCCCTTTTATTTGCAAAATTGAGTTGAAATGTCAGTGCTTCACACTGACACGCTCCAGTCTCTGATGGATTCATTTCCCCTCCGCTCCTCTGTATTTCTTTTCATTTGTTCTGTGTAAGGGAAAGGTAATAACTAAATCAGATTTCCAGGGTTAACCTCTTGTGTGTAGCTTATAATTTGAATGACCTTATGTAGAGCTAAATGGGAATAGCCCTTAGGGCACTTTGAAAAGGTTCTCTCACAGAACTTTTTATGATTGTTTCCTTTGGTTGCTGTTGGGATTTCTTTTACTTTTTTTTTTTTTTTTTTTCCTTCTTCTTCTTCTTCTTTTCTTAACCTATATTAACAAGAGATACTGATTTTTTTGTTTTGTTTTGTTTTGTTTTGTTTTTTTCCTGAATCCTTTCATTTTCCTGTTAAGAAGAAGCTCCAAAACTATTAGAAAAATGAGAAACAAAAATAAAGTTAGTTTAGGGGGGGTTTTTGTTGGTTTTTTTTTTTGTATTCCTAACTGCCTTCCAGCATCTCCACAGCTGTGCAGCCTCATTTCTATAATGGGCCTTGAAGCCATTCAATGAAAGGTGCTCCAAGAGGGCAAATTATAAAGAAGCTGCAATTCGCAAGGCTACACTGACACTGAGTATTAATTCACAAGTTGGGGCCTCAGCAAAATGAGATTAAAAACAATCCTTATGAGCCTCTTTGTACTTTTAAAGTTATGTCTCTATTCTAGATTTTATTTTCCAAGAGCATTTAATGCATATCTTGGGGTATATTGCCAGGATCCTTTGTTTGCTGTTAGAAATTGCCCAGGCTTTATTTCCCCCACAGTTCAGTTCCACGGAGCAGCTGTGGGAGGCATTGATTCTCTGTGATTTACAGAAGAGATGTTTGGGGTGTTTTTCAGCCAAAATTCCCCCATTGTTAATCAATAGGTAATAGCGAGGACAAAACATTCTCATATTCCTCCAGTTCCTTTAGAAGCCTTCAGTGGTTCTGCCCTCCATTTCATTAAATCATTAAACCCCTGTAAATTTTAGTCATAATGGGGAGAAGAGAATATTTCTCTCATTTGCTCTGGGCCTGTCACATACAAATGATTTATTTAGGCTTGTACAGTTCCACTTCTAACAGGGCAAAAAATATCGACCACACGACGCATTTCCCTCGTACGCAGAAGGACAATTTAGATTACAGAAATCCCCAAGCTTGTACTATGGAGATGTGACCTGGTGAAGAAGATAAAATAGGAGCCCAGCTCTTCCTGGAATGTGAGCTGGATCTGGGAGAACAGGTTTAAAGTCGCTCAAAGATCTTGCCAGCATTCACTCCCTCACAATCCTCTGTTTCCTCCTTCTGTAAAGGGCAAGGGACCTATTTTTGGGAGCTGCTTGACACTTGCAACCTCCTCTGTATTCCCTGGGTTTGAAGCTGAGAAGTGAAATTCACCTGTGCACTGAAAGCAGCTCTCCTTTTATCCTATTTAATGGGTCTCCTGTATAGGAGTAAAATGAAAAAAAAAAAAAAAAAAAAAAACACAAAAAAAGGTGTCAGATTAACTTTTCAGTAATGTATTAGAAATACCATGAGGAAATCTGCTTACTCTCATGATAGAAAGGTACAACTTCAAAATATTTTTAATTTTTTTTTGTGAGATTTCCAGCCAAGCTCTGTATCCCCAAGATTTCTGCCTAATTTACCCGCAGTCTAAAGTTGTAGGAAGGGTAATTAGAAAGATTTCATGAATGTGATACCATGGACTCCCACATCCCCTAGCAGGGACAGAAGACAAAGCTCAGGCCTGAATAACCCATGATCTAGAGATGGTCCTTCAAGTCCTGTGTCTCCATAAAATTTATCCTTACCTGGGCTGTGTGATGTTGTTATATCCATCAACCAAAGAAACTGATATATAGAATAAATAGAATAGAATAATAGAAAAAATATTATTAATAATCTCCCTTTGTGATGGCAGAGCCCTGCAATCTTCACCTCTATAGCCTTCTTCCTTGGACCCAGGAGCAGCCAGGAATTCTGCTATCCAGGCAGAAAATTGCTGGAGAATCTGACTTGTGGCTGCTAAAGTCTGGCACTTTCGGTATAATTTCCTGCACAAGCGGAACATAGGGATGTGCCGTCTTTGCCTGCCTCTCGAATGCCTTAAAATTTCATTCAGACAATTTAAAAAGGAGCAAAAATGTAATCAAGAGCTGCCAAGCCACAGTAAATTATTCAGGTTCTCGATTAGAAGGGGGATGTGAAGAAATAAGATTTGTTAATGTTTCTAGTTTGTGTTGTCTTGCTGTGGCAATTATACTTTCAAATAGGATGTGCCTGGATCTGCAGGGATTATGTGCATAACTGATTGATTGGAGAAGCTGTGGATGAGCTGCCTGTGCTAATTTGGGACAGGGAGAAGGTTCTGGAAGAGCCCTGAGCTGGAGTGCTCGTGGCTCGTGTTTGGGGCTGAGGGCAGAGCTCCGTGCCCTCTGTGACAGATTTGAATTTATTTCTTTCAGCTTATCCTAAGGAGCTTGTGATGGGAAGGAAGTTAAACCAGTTGGACTTCTTGAGGCTGTTTTTTTGTTTTTATTATTTTATTTCATGACTTGTCATGAGCGGACAGGCTCTGCCTTGGGTCTCTTTACATTTTGTCCTTCATGTAAACTCATCAAGAGAACTCCAAAAGGACTTTGCAGATCCTAGAGCTAGGGTTGGATAGAAGGGAGCCTGGAACTGAGAGCCTTTGGAAACAGAGAAAAGGTCCAGATGAGACAGCAGCAAGGTGAAAAATTCACCCCCTGCATCCATACCTCATAAACCTCATGGCTTTTCAGCTACACTCTCAGCCCAGCAACCTCCAGTAGCTTCCTGGACTGCCACAATTTCAACAAACTCCTCTTTCACACCTGGATTTTTTTTTCCCCTTTCCAGCTAAAACTTGTTTTGAGTTTCCTTTTTTCTTTTATCTTTTCTTTTCTATTTTTTTTAATTTTTTTTTTTTTTTATTTTCAGGCCTCTCCTTCTGCAGAAGTTGCAGCTCCCTGTTTCCTGCATCTCTTTTTCCCTGCCCACATCATCCTGCACTGCTGTACACGATTCCCCTCTCTTCCTCTCAGGGAAGACACTGTGGTCTCCCCACAGCCAGCACAGAGTGAAAACCAGAGCTTTCTTCTCCCTGTGCAAGGAAATTTCCTCCACAAGAAAATTGCTCAGGGTGTAAACACTTGCTGTGAGCAGCTGTGTTAAATCATTGCACACCCTGCTGCAAGCTGTGTCACACCAGCACTGCACGTGCTGCACATCCCAAAGGAACTGATGATCCAGCACAGCCACTGACATTCCTCTGAGCAGTTTAATATTTTGAGATGCAGTTTTGCCAGAAAGATCAGGAAGGAGGGAAGCAAGAAAGGAGAAAAGAAGGAAAAAAAGGAAAAAAAAGAAAAGAAGCTGTTTTGGTAGTAAAGCTTGAGAAAAGGTGACAAGAGTAAAGCGCAGCCTAAGAAATGGCCTTGCTCAGGAAAAAAATGACTGTGTGGGGATGGTTTGTATCCAACTTCCACCCACTCTGAGCCTTCTCCCCTCACTGCTGGGGAGCTGCTTTCCTTTTCTCCACTGCAATCACTGCATACCTTCAATTTCTCAGGGCTGCAACTCAATGCCAGGCACACTTCAATTTGTCCTTAAAGAGGTCCATAAATCCTGGCTGAGCATCACAGGATACCTCTTCAGCTTGGTGAGAATGTGAAACTGGAATGCACACTCACATTAAATGTGCCTTTCTCCTCTTTTCTGTGTGCCCAAGGATCTATTGCAAGGAGCAGACGGGTGTGCTTCTGTCCAAACACACGGGTACAGCGTTCTTTGGATGCTGAAGGGAGCTAAACCAGCTCCTCCACGGTGATTTACCAATTTAACACCGCTCTTACAGCTCAGGCTGGCTCCTTTCTGCTGTCCCGTTGTTGTCCCTCCAAGCAGGTGTCTCCTGTGCCTTGCATGGAGGACAGGTAACACCTGATTATTTGTGCATGCCCAAATTCAGCTCTTTCCCAAGCGGGAGCAATTCTGGAGCTGTTGCCACAGTTCCATTCACAGTCACCAAAAAAAAAAAAAAAAAAAAAAAAAGGGACTTTAACCCATCATCTCTTTCCTTAGAGAGAAATCATAACCTGGCTCTTGTTCCTCCTTGATGGATTTATTTCCTTTGCTGGCAGGTAAGGAGCAGAATTAGGATTTAATGAATACAAAGAATTTAATGAATACTGAGGCTGCTGGACACAGACAGACTCCTCTTTTCCACCTGGCCTTTTCCAACTGCCAGAGGGGCTGCACGTGCCTGCCCTGGCTTGTGTCAGCATTTGGAACATCCATCCTGAGGGCAGCAGCCTCTCAAGGGATGACAACACACTTTCAGCTGCCTTGGTTCTACTGGAGAGTGTGGCTTGTCCCTTAGCACTGCTGTAAATACTTGTTTGAGGGGATTTAGCATCTCATTTTGCATAGGTGGTTTTTGGGGTTTTTTTCCCCCTTTATTTTTCCTCTCTTTTTTCTTTTTTCTTTTTTTTTTCCTTTTCTTTCCCCCCTTCTCTCAGACTGTCAAGGATCCTCTTAATAGAAGTGGGAAATTAATTTCCGCTTCACAAGTTGCTTTGACATGGACAATACACTGTGATTTGATTTTTGGTATAACATCTTTCCCACACACTGAACTCCTATATCTTTTGTAATTTTGCCATTATAAAAACAATGGAGAGTACAGTTTATCCACCCCCTTCCCTCCCCCCAAACCTATTTAAAACTTAGAAAATAGCCTAAGGAGTTTGTTCTTCATACCCAGCATTTAGAATCATTATCATCAAATCTTTTACAGGCTGGACATTATCTTGTCTTAGCATCACTTCCCAAGATATAAAGCACTGGGGGGTTAAGGAATGACTTGCCAGAGCTCATGGACAGAGTAGTTAAATGACTCCGTTATATCCTTCATAAAAAGAGATTTTCATGCATTACTCCCAGCACACTGAGACACGAATGTCTCGCTGTCTACATCTTTAAGGTGTCCTTGGGAAATCTCCCTGTGACAAGAGTGATTTGTTCTAAGAGCTTCAAAAATATTCACTTCCAGGAAAAAAAAAAGAAAAAAAAAAAAAAAAGGAAAAAAGGCAGAAGCAAGGAGCTCATTCCTGGCATTGAGACAGTGAATGGGGCTGGTGTTTTCAGAGCTGCTCTGTTTTCATGGGAGTAAAGCAGAGAAGCCAGGGATGGAGAGTTTCCCCTTCGGATATCGCTCCTTCTTCCTCGGCCCTGAGTGCCTCAAAGCCAAGGCTCCGTTCCTCTGCCTCAGAGGAGCAACAGGACTTGCATATTTTACGTGTGAACTCGTAAAAGGGCCCTTCTCAAGGCTCCTTAAGAACACTCAGTGATGTGCACAGAAGGAGAATCATTGCTGCTCGTTCTCAAGCTGCAGCTGGCTCTGAGTAATTTGAAAGACCCAGGAGCACCGTGGTGGTTCCTGGCACTCTTCTTTTCTTGGAACACAGGCAAGAATCTTCAACGCTTGTGAGCAGGAGAGACGGAAGTGATGGGGAAAGCAAAAGGAACGAATCAAATCCAAGAGTTCACGTTCTGTAGCGTCCTTGTGGTTGGGACAGCAGCGGAGAAGGATGTTTTGAAATCAGAGCTGGCTTTAGGTACGAGGCTATTTTGGAGGATTCATACCCAAAATGAGACAAATCCAAGGGCAAAACTGAATCCTGTGGGAAATTCTGTGGTGGCTGCCATTATGACGTGGGTGGCCCTCAGTCAAAGCAATTCCAGGCAGTGCCTTGAAAAGGAATATTGTAGTGTTTGGAAAAAGAAGAGGAACATGAGAGTAAAGAAATGACATTTTTGCCTTCAGCTTTAAAAGAAAAAGGACTAGTCAAAAACCTTAACCTCAGGAAAAAAAGCAGAATAAAGGAATCTAATTAAAGAGCTCAAACCTTGTAATGGTAGAGCTAATGTCAGCATTATTCGTACCTCGACGTGGAAAATTTGACAAAAGAGCACAAACGGAATTTAAATTTAAATAAAGACACAGGGGAGCATCTTCTCTGTCTGAAAGTAATAAATGTTTGGAGTGAACTACCTGTCAAGGTTTAGGAAGTGATGGCACAGAGGGCATTTTCAGGAAGCTCCTCAGTTTTACCCTGTGGAAATGAGGCATGAATATGGATGAGCTCAGGTGAGCAGAGGGGCCAAGGCTCAGGTGTCCTGGTTTAGGGCAAATTTTGGGAGGAAACCTCCAAATGGGGTCCCTCTAGGAAGCAAATTCAAACGGCCTCTCTCCCAGCTGGTACAGGAAAAAGTTCCTGAGAGAAAAAGTGGAAAAAAACCTGTTTATTCAACAAGCAAAATGCAAGCTCTCCGTAGATATGCCCTAGAAAAGTTCAGCAGCCAAGGCAAAAAAACTATTTAATTTGTTTCTGTTGCTTAGATAGGTCATTTGTTATTTCTTCATAAAAATGAAGAAGGAAAGGGCAGGAGAATGGTTTGGAGTCAGCTTGACCGAAAGATAATTTAAAGATGAATTTTTACCCTTTGCTGGCCCTTATTAACACCTTTCCTCACACCTTAGGGTTTATCGCTGATCCCAGGTGAATTGCTGCCCATATTGGCATTTGGGATGTCTCCTGAGTTCCCTCTTCCGTGGTTTAGTACTTCCCTGATGAATTCTCTTCTGCTTTAGATTGTTTTTATTCTCAAATTCAGGCCACTGCTAAAATTTTAGGAGGCTCACAGAGTAGTTTAATTCCGTATAATGACATGATGGAGGTTGTTTTGACAGCTCTCTGTAGATTCACTGTAAACACAGTTGCTCTGTGGGAATTGCAGCTTCATGTTCTTCCATCAATTCAGTGGAAATTTAAAAAAAAAAAAAAATCTTTAATCCACCATCACTGGCCATTATGGACTTCCAAGAGGAAAGGACTTCAAGGAGCATTTTTGGGATTTAGGGACAGAAGTCCAAGCTGGTAAAGTCAGGTGGAGTATTTCAAACTTTTTTTCATAGTCTGAGAGTGGGGCTTGTTTCCATTTGGATAAATTGATCATTTTTCTTCACAGAGATGCAAATTAATGAAATTCTTTCCTTAAACATATACTGATTGCAGTACCTTGAATTTCCCATTTATTTTTTAGAGGACTCCTGCGTACTTCAGTAAATATTTGCTCATTTACAGAAAGTTTTGTGAGAATCTCCAGAGTGCTTATTTCAGGGGAATCGAGGCATTCACAATGGCAGTTTTTCTGGGGAAAAAAATAAAAAAAAATTACCATACAAGTAGAATACGCAAGGTTGTTTCCTCAGCTGCCACGAAAATCATCATTACATCCATCTGTGTGTGTGTTTGTCAACATGATGTGTTTCAAATAGGCCAATTTAGAGGCTGTTTGGAAGCCCAGACTCATGTGACACCCATATGGAGAGGATGCAAACACAGCTCCCTGTGCTCAGGACTTTTCAGGGCCCATTCTCCATCTTTTACCACAAAAATCAGCCAGGAATCTGCGGGCCCCAAATACAGAATCTCTTACAGCTCCTGTAAGAAGTGAAGGTGGATTTTAGCTGGGCAATCAAGAAGATTTATTTGATTGCTCATCATGTTGGTATCAGTTAAATTGCATTTGTTGTGCTTTCAGATCATGTTCCCTTCTTGGAGGAATTCTCCTTGTCCCTAAACACAAAGTTAAATTGTGATTTTATCCATAGAGTTTGTGTGAAATATCATTACTTCTGTAAGTCTGGTCTTTGACTAACTTGGTTATGTTGGTCAATTGAGCAGGAAGCAAGATTGTTTAAAAAACAGTGGTTTTATTTTTATTTTTTTTTTCTTTTTTATTTGTTGGGCAGGAAAAAGATGCAGAAGTCTACCTTCCAGAGGGGGGAAAAAAAAAAAATTAAGTACCTGTAGAAAAATAAAATGTTGCAAAAAAGAAGCTGCAAACACAACAGAAGAACAACTTCCTATGGCTGATTTCTATTTTAGCAGATTCCTACTTTCAGTTGGCAACAATGGAATTGTCAGCTCAACTAATGCAGTGCTTTAAATTTAATCACCTTAATTTTTCACACTGACCAGAAACAGCAATACAGGGTCCTTTTAATTAAATAACAGTCCCTCATAATGCAGGGAAAAAAAAAAAAAAAAATTCTGTCCATAAGGGATTATTATTCCAACTTTCCTGCTTTCAATAAGGACTTTCAAAATCCTCAAGAGTCACTTATGGTCCTTTCTTATTAATGAAATTATTAATAGAATATCATAATTACTCTTTTACAAGGCAAGACCTACTTCTCTTGGAGTCAAGGGGAAAAGCAAAACAAGGACTATTCCAAAAAATTTGGTCTGAGAGGTAAAGAGAGGAAAATAAAAACTAAGCAAACAAACCAAAGCAAAAACCCCACAGAACCCCAAAACCAAACCAAGCTCATTCCGACTGAGATATTGGATTTTTTAAACTCTTCCTATGCAAATCCCACCTGAAGGCAACGTTTTCCTGCAAATTCTGTTTTGGCAGGGTGATATGAGTTATATTGAGGAATTAAATTTTGGCATTTACTGGAAACTGTGACATTTCCCTGCTCTTTCAACTTTCACTTTTGTTTGTTTTCTTATTGAAACCAGTTCTTAAACCTTTGAATAAGAAATAGATCCGAGCTTCAAAACAATGCCCAGACATCACTGAAACCAACTGCCAAGAGTTTGAAATCACCTCCTTCTTCTGGGCAGGGTGTTCTGGATTCACAGGGCAGGATAGGACACATCCGTGGATCCAGAGCGGCCTGGGAGCTGTGATGAGCTGGGCTCAGTGCAGGAGTGATCAGACAAATTCACTTTCTGACTCACTGTGTAATTTCAGGGCAAGCCACTTAACCCCTCCTGGCTGCTTTTGTCACCTGGTGGCTGATGGTCGATGGTGTAAAATAACAGATTCTGGTGCGAGGGATATTATTGAGAAGAACAAGGGGAGAGCCAGGAGCTCACAAATTTCATGTCTCTAACTCCTGGGTGGTGCTCTCCAAAAATACCACATCTGGTGGGCAGAGTGTCTGCAGGAGTCACAAATTACTACAGTTAGAATGGATTATAAATCTCAAGTAAAGCCCGGTCAATTCTACAAGTGATATATTTCTTTTATTACTGACCCTTTATTGCTTCTCTCTCACACACGCATCTATCTATATCTGTCTTTCGTCCTTGGACACACAGGGTGTCGTGCTGCATTAATATTCCTCTCTGCAGCTTTTTTAAGCCAGCCCCATTTTCTTTCCTTCCTGCATCAAGAAATTCAAATTTTTAATTTTTATTTTTATTTTTATTTTTATTTTGGTAGGACCTTGCTTGGCTATGAAACAAAATACAGGGATATGAGAGTTATTTTAAAAAGCATCCTGAGGAATTTGGTTATTTAACCACCCTTCCCATTTATTACCAGAATACAGGTGTTCACTTATTCTCACCGTATTTTTTGGAGGAGAAGAGGGAATGAAATATTCATTTCAGTTTAATCTGGCATCAGAAACACAAACTCTTAGACTAGGGAACACTCATTTGATCGGTCTGGGGTAACGTTATGGGCATGAGACGATTTGCTGCTTCTAAATAAACATCACCAGGAACTCAATTCCCTGAAATGGTTTTTCTTTTCTGTTTTTTTGTCCTGGCTCACACTGGGGTGATGTCCAGGGGGCTTGGAGGAGTGAGCTGTGAGGGACAGGGGGGAATGGTACGGGGGAAAATCCAGTTGGGATGGGATGGGATGGGATGGGATGGGATGGGATGGGATGGGATG
>JAIXNV010001092.1:0-14737 GCA_020917445.1 Riparia riparia
TGAAATGCGTCTGGCAGCCTCCTCTTGGCACAGAGATATTTGTCTGTATTGATGAGATTCCCTCGAAGTCTTCTCCAGACTAAACAAGCTTTGCGCCCACAGTCTCTCCTCATAAGAGAGATGGTTCCAGATCCCTAACAATCTTTGAAACCTCTGCTGGAACATCTCCAGTAGCTCCTTGTCTCATCCTGAGGAGCCCAGAATGTGGCCTTGTTAAGGCCAAGTGGAGGGGGAGGATCTTTGTGGAACTACTGGTCACACTCTTCCCAATTCACCCCACGATACCATTGGCTCCCCTGGCAGCAAGGTTACACCACGTATTTTTATTAATATATGTTTTTCTTCTTGGCTACATAGAGGTAGGTACGTGCACATGTGTTTAAGAGAAGGTGTTAAAACCATGGGTGCAATCCCTGTCACTCTCTGCCTGTCTGCCCCGGTGAGATGCCACCAAGGTTGGGCTGCCACCATGCTGGGACAGAACGTGGACCCAGCATCTCACCGTGTTGCAGTACCTAGAGGGACAGGCTTGGCCAAGCAGAGACACGGGCAGCACCGTCTCAGCAAAGGAAAAGGACATCTCCATGAAGCAGGAATGGAACACATCGTGGGCACCATGACCAAGTGATAATAGTTAGGCACCTAGCACAATAAATCTGGGTTATTACTTTTTCACAGCAGCTCTCCTGCTAGGTATCAGCACTGACTCCATCCTTTGAGTAGAACAAGAGAAAGCTGATTATCATCATCTTGGCAAAAAGTGAGAATAAAAATATTAAATTCAAATTTACGTTAAATGCAACGTGCTGGAGCATCTCTCCTACAAAGGGTGTGAGAGTTGGGGTTCCTCAGCCTGGGGAAGAGAAGGCTCCAGGGACACCTCATTGCCAGTGGCTAAATGGGTTACTGGAATGCTGGAGAGGGACTTTTGACAAAAGCATGGAGTGACAAGGAGAAATGGCTTCAAACTTACAGAGAGCGGGGTTAGATATTAGAAAAATAATCCTTCACTATGAGGGTGGGTAGGCACTGGAACAGGTTGCCCAGAGAAGTTGTGGATGCCCCATCCCTGGAGGTGTTCAAGATCAGGCTGGAGCTCTGAGCAACCTAGTCTGCTGGAAGGTGCCCCTGCCAATGGCAGGGAGTTCAAAGGAGATGATCTCTAGGGTTCCTTCCAACCAAAAATTCTGTGATTCTATGAAATAAATATTTTATTTGGTGCTGTCAGTGCCAAAACTACACCCAGGATGGAGACACTGTTTAAAATGCTGTATGAACATAGCTTCATTCAAGCCATTAAGCTGTTGACAAGCCAAAAAAACCCATTTGCCAAGACACAGAAGAAAACACCTCAACTTTGGCATGACTCCTATAGACAATGCATTGTCTCCAAAAAGAGGAAGCGATAAGAAATGAGATGTGACAGTGAAATCATCACCTGACAAGCAATTAGCATTAATGGCAAGCGAGATCTCACAGATGAACAACCTGACCTGGGAAAAGGAGGAGAGCAAAAAAGGGAAAGTGAGAGACAGAAAGACATCGTGTTTACAATCCAGAGGTGTGTAGGAAGAACCAGGGTCAGAGAAACAAAGCCAGGACAGAAGAAATTTAGAGGATGATTGAGTGGTGGAGGTGGTCAAAGAGGATGGGGTGGAAGGCTATCAAACACTGAATGACAGCTGAGAAGCAGGACAAAAAGAGATGCCATGGGGCTGGAGAAAGGAGAGAATGAAGAAAGAAGGCATAAAAGTGATGTCCCCAGCAGTGCACAGATCAACTGAGGGATGAGGTGACATTCGAATGGAGAGTCAGGTTCAAGGGGTGGTTTTATAGCAAACCAGAAACTATTATACGTTCAATTTTCTCAAGAAAGAGGAGGAATGAGAACAACAAGGGGCCAGGGCAAGGGGTTAGAAAGTCTGACTGGTGCAGCAGCAGCAGCTTAGAAGAAGGAGGAAGAAATATTGAGCCATATAGGAAAGATGGAGGAAGGAACAATAAGCGAGAGAGGGAGAGAGCACATTGCTGGAGATCCAGGAGGCTTTCAATAGCCAGATGGGACCTCTGACCTGCAAGTCAGAGATTAAAAACTCCTCTGAAGTTTTGGAGATGGAAAATGAAGTAGTGAATTCCTAATGTGGATTTTTTTTCCCCTGAGGTTTTCAGTGACAGGAAAGGACAAACACGGGGTAAAGATGGAAGGAGGGAGACAGCTTGTGGTGCTGAGATAAACTCCGGGGGTAAGAGAGGAAAGTCAGAAGTTTTGGCACCAGTGTGAGAGTATCTTGTACCACAGATCACAGGAGCACGAAAAAGAAGGAAAGGGATCAGCTCTGCCATGCCAGAGAGGTGTTATAGTGGGAGAGAAAGAACAGGGGTGCTGGGAAATCACAGAAGGGGCAACATTTGCTTAAAAATCAGCCAAGGACTGGGTCACCCCGGTGAGCACAGGAGCTGACACACTGCAGCAGCCAAACATGCAAGCAGGGTAATCTCCACCAATGCATTGGGCAAACTGATTAAAGCCTGCTGAAAACTTTATAGAGGACTCTGGGAGATGTGCAACAAGCTGTCGAGGAATAGCAAAAACACATTAGAAAAATATAAAAATAAGCTAAAAATTGTATAAGAATAAAACCCTACACACATGCATAACAGATAAAAGAATAAAAGCAATGGTAAAAGCAGCTTATTAAATAATCAAGAGTATAAACTGCCAGTAATAAATGTCACATGAATGTGTGGAGGTTCTTTTCCTTCAGATCAAGCAGCAATACACTCAAACATCTTTTTAGTGGTTACAAAACAGCCTTTTTAAATGAAGTGCAGTGCATTTTCCCCCTTCTGTGTGGCATTTTTGTTTGTCTCCCTGCCTGCTACTGGGTGTTTTATTGTCCCCCAAACGGGGCCAGCCAGGTTTATTTTCTGAGTGGTCACAATTAATTCAGGTGGTTCGAGTGAAGCTTTGCCAAGCTCTAATCAATACGAAATTTGTCCTGCATTGTCCATTCTCTCTGTTCTGTTACTTTGCAGAGATCACGAATGAAGAGCCAGCACACAATGATCTGTAAATCCCTGTGGACTCCTCAGCTTTGGGCAACAGCAGCTAGTCCAACTGCTCAGCTAATCCTGATTTATAGGGAGCAATTCCTTCCCTCTCACACCTTTCAAGTGAATATAGATCGCAAAGTTGTTCACCCAGCAAAGAACATTTTCTGGTTTTGATGTGAGACTTCGTGTATACTGACTTTGCAAGTGCTCCGTTTGTACTTGCTAGGAAATTTCCTTATTTCCTGTCACTTTGTTCATTGTCTGTCCGTGCTCCAATGTTTAGTGATTTCGTATTACCTTCTCCCTGACACAGCAGAAGCGATCAGTCAAAGGCCACAGCAAAAACACTGCAGACAAATCCAGCCCTGTCACAAAACATTTGCACTTGTGTTCCTTTCCACCATGTGGGTTCAACTGAGATGAAAATATTTCTATGCTGATACACTAGAGTCACTTTTCTTATCCCACAGTCTTCCTGCGGGAAGTAACAGCCATGAAAACTGTGAAGCATCACCGTGTGTGGACCCAATCGAGGCCGTGAGGAGGGCATGAAGCTGTGATGCTTCCACCGTACACAGCTCTGGGTTATTTATACCTCAGGGAATTCTGTTGAGTTTAGACAAGGAAGATGAAGAAATAACACACCCACACACACCCACACACACACACACCCACACACACACACCCCCCCCGATTTTTATTAGAGAACTCATAATAAACAGCAGCAATAACAATGAAATGCTGGGTTCCCCTGACCTTAAGCAAAGGGCAGGAGGGGGGAAGTGGTGGCTGCAAAGTTATTTTAAAGAAACCTGTTGAGTCATTGAACACTGATATAGTCACGGACAAGGACCCTCTAACCAGTAAAAGTTAGACAGTGGAATGTTTATTCACCGGTGGACGGCATGGGAGTCATCTCCCAAAGGCGTGGCCGCCCCGAACAAGGCTCTTTGCTCTCTGTTTATTTTCCAAGATCTTACACACAATACATGTGCATAACCCCAGCACCTCCCATCCCCGCTCTCTATTCAAATGAGGCTATCAGTCCTTCACGCGTGCGCAGTTCTTCTCTTGAATTGGGTCGGTGGTCTCGAATTGGGTCAGTGGTCTCAAAGGATGAAGTCAGGAGAGTCTTCATCAGGTCTCTGTGACCCTCTGGCACCATCCAAGGTCCCCTGCTTCGTGATTGATTGATACCAAGTCCAGGTGCTGGCCATTGTTCTTACTGGTTTCAAGCTGTTCTTATGACGGTTCACTTACTCCACTTTTTCTGTAAACAAGCTCATAATGCAACAGTTAGCTCTAGCTTGGGCATCTAATAATCATTAACCTACCATTTACTAATCTAACTTACATCTTGATCAATATAAATTGCTTCTAACCCTTAGCTAAAATCTTAACTCTTTAAAGTCATGT
This sequence comes from Riparia riparia, assembly GCA_020917445.1. NCBI lineage: Eukaryota > Metazoa > Chordata > Aves > Passeriformes > Hirundinidae > Riparia > Riparia riparia. The sequence continues at coordinate 4,471 of JAIXNV010001092.1, forward strand.
CTCACTGTGCCCTTTGTTTTGTTTCTCCAGGTAGCTGTCCAAGCTGAAAGTGTGTTCCCAGCCCATTATATTGGTGCTGAATTATAACTGGTTATTTAGGGGCTGCAGGTACTCTTTCTAAGAAATTTGAAGTAATTTTTACAATACTTGAAGCCTTCAGGGACTTTTTAATAAATAAATGACCATTTCAGTGAATATGAGAGCATTATACCTCTGTTTGGGGATCAAGGAAACAGAAGTAATCCAAATAAACCTTAGGGAAGTGAGGAGGAATGAGTGTCACCTTTATTGACTCTGAAATCTCATCTGAGGAGATGGAAAGATGTCTTTTTTTTTTCCTGCCTTTTTGCATTCAAATTCTGCAAGAGTAAATTAGCTGTCCTTAAAGTGATTCTGAGCATGTATAAGTGTGGCGTGCTGTGCTGGATGAAATATAGAAGCCATTAATTCTTCCTTACTTTGTGTCAGGTTGACAGGTTTTTGTATTTGTTTGTTTTTGGGGGTTTTTTTGAGTGTCTTCTCTGTGGGCGGTTGAAGGACTTTATTTTAAAAAGCAATTTATAAAATGTCAAGATTTTTGATTCTGTGAGACCAGTTCCTTTATCTGCCTGGATTTAATAAAAAATAAGCAGTTTTGAACATTGATACTAAATGATAGTTACATGGGCAGTGCTGCTGATGGAGATATAAAACAGTATAGCCAGCCTTTCCAAAAAAGAATTTTAATGTATTGCTCAGGCTTGGGTTTCAAAGCTGTACTTTATCTTAACATCTAAGCCTAAGCCAATAAACAAAGGAAAATAAATATAACCCTAAACCTGACCAGAACTGCTGGTTGTCATGTTCTAAATTTGTCACATGTATACATTGCATAAGGCAGCCACTAGCACACCCGCACCATGCTCAGCTGTGAACAACTGCAGAACACGCTGTTTTCTTCCACCAGTGAATGACACCCCAGGCAACAGCATATTTGCCTTTGGCTTTTATTTTTGACTCCCTTTAATCCATGTTTCTCTTGATTTATTTCCTACATTCTCTGGAATCTGTAATAATGTTTATTTTTTTTTTTTCTGAAATATTACTGAACCAAGAACTCTACCTAATATTCCTGCTTCTTTACAAAGAGATGGCCTTCCCCAATATAATTTATAGCCTAAGCAGAAACTACTTCATTGATTATGAAGTAGTTCCCCTGCAAGGACTCCTTTTCTGTATGTAAACCTTTGCAACTTCAAACTGTTTCTGAAAAAATAATTAATAGAAACGAAGGCATGCAGCCTCCAAAATTATTAAAAAAAAATTCAAGGGCTCCAACCTCAATCTCTGCTGTTTGTTCTGAGGCAGCACTGCTTGCAGGAGTTTACAAAGCACCTTCAAGAAACTACACTCAAAAACAAACAAACAAAACAAACAAACAAACAAAAAAACACCCTACCTTTTCAATACTGGAACTGAAAACAAATATTACCTAAGGAATGTTTACAGACATTCTGAAGTTTCTGCGTTCTGCAGCGCTGCATCCAGCTCTGGGATCCCCAGGACATGGGGACTCGTGGGGAGAGTCCAGAGAAGTGTAAGGAAAATTAATCCACGAACACCACAGGTTTATGTCCAAAAAGGAGACAGAGGAGTCCTTTTACTTTATTGGAATAAAGGGAGAGGCCATGGGGCATTTCCCCTGGGGTCTCTCAGTTTTTCGGAGGATGCAGCCTCCTTTTTATCCTAATTTCCCGGCCACATTTCCCTCTCTTTCCCCATTGGCTGAGGTACTTGAGAGGTACAGACTTTCCGAAATGCCTAAGACTTAAGATTCCCCTTTTAATGTATAATCCCCCTAATTTCTAATTCTTATGGGATTTATGGGTTGTCCCCATTGTTACTTTCATCTTTCAATATCCAATTTCATTTATAAACAAACCTACGGTTCGTTTGTAAAGGCAAGTGTCTTCTTTTCCATCCATCAATCAGTAGAATCATTCCCATTCTTTCTCTCATCTCTCAGTGCTAGTTTTATCTACCAGCAGACCCAGGGCTTGTTTGTAAAGACAAATCGTGTCATTCCTCTCAGAAGGGACACAAAGGTGGTTTGCAGGATGGATGGAGATTCCTCCACTACCAGGAGAGGATGAGGGATTGGAATTGTTCAGCCTGGAGAGGAGGAGGAGGCTCTGGTGTGACCTAATTGTGACCTTTCAGAAAGGGCTTTATTTATGAGGAGAGGTCTAATAAATAAGGCCTTATAAATAAATAGAAGTCTGGAGAGTGTTACTGATATGTTTGTTCATTAAATCGAATATGCGATACTTTTTGATGTGGGTAAATAAGCATGTAGAAACTGATTACTAAGCATGACCTTGCATATGCGATACTTTTTGAAACCAGGGTGTGGGTAAATAGGCGTGCACAAACTTCTCACTAAGCATGACTTTGCATAAACCAACCAGTATCTGTGAGTAACATATGTTTCAGGAAACCGACCGAGTGTAGCAACGTGGCAGAAAAACAGAAAGACCCCAGCAACAAAGGATCAAGATAAGACACGTACACAGAAGACCGGACAGAATAAAAAGGGGAGAAAAAGCCTCACCAGGGCGGCAGTTGGCGGAACGAGATCCCCCCTGTCACCCAGCGCTGCATTGCCTTACTGCTACGCTTGCTGTAATTAATAAAATTACTGATTGGAATCTGCAACAGTGTTTGGCTAATTTGTTGCATAAACTTCTCAATAACAATTTGGTGCCGTGACTCGGATGAGAATACTGGTCCGACTAAGGGACTAGGGGGGGCGCCCCGCCTGCATAGGCGGCTCCTGGCCCTGAAGTCGAGACCCTGCTCTCACCGACGAACCTAAATTGTAGCAATAAGGCAAGGAAAAACCCTATAAGCTCAGTGCACTTGAGGTCCGGACGAAGACGCAGGACACGTAAGTTACTGCCCTTTGTGCAGTGGAATCCGTTCGGGTTGGGTTGGAATCCCGGAGGACCTCGGACGAAGACGCAGGACGCGTAAGTTACTGCCCTTTGTGCAGTGGAATCCGTTCGGGGTGGGTCGGGAGCCCGGAGTACAGCGAGTGAGAGTGTGAATGAGAGGAGGACTGGCAGCCAGATTCTCCAAGCGAGTGCGGGCCCTTGAGTAGTGCGGTTCCCATCGCCCGCGAGGGACTGGGCCACGAAAAAGGGGAAGCGAGTGCACGCACACACGTGTGAGTGAAGGTACTCCGGAAGATGGGACAGGGTAAAAGCAAGCCCCCTACACCCATGAAACTCCCCCCCGTACCTAAAAACAGTCCGTTAGGATTCATGTTAACAGAATGGAAGCACTATCCTGGGACTGGAGACAAAGATAAGGCCAAAATGATACACTATTGTGTAGAAGTATGGGGTGGGAAGGAAATATCTAGAAATGTTTTTTGGCCGGTATTTGGATCAGCAGAAGATTGGGTTAGGCAACAGCTCAATTTATGGGTGAACACTAAGACCCCCTTTAGTCAGGAAGAAAGCGACTATGCAAGTATATGAGTTGAGACCCCGGAGGTGCTCCTATTCAACCTAAAAGAAAGGCCTGACTCTCGTGAAGATAAGAAAAGAGGAAAACGAGAGGAAGAAATTCCCTTAGTTCCCCCACCGTATGTCCCACCACAAGCCCCTCTGCTCCCGGATAATGAAGATACACAAGAGCAGTCTGTGGCTCCACCTAGAGGCCCGATAACGAGACAAAGGGCGAGGCAGCAGAATTTATACCCCTTAAGGGAAATGCCCATGGGGGGACCTCAGGGTGGGATGGGGTTCATCTCTGTCCCACTAAGCTCAGGGGACGTACGAGACTTCAAAAAGGAAATGGGGAACTTGTTGGAAGATCCACTAGGAGTATCAGAAAGAGTGGATCAATTCCTAGGTCCCAACATTTATACTTGGGACGAATTACAATCCATATTGGGTATCCTTTTTACATCTGAAGAGAAAAACATGATTAGACGAGCAGAAATGCGCATTTGGGATGCCCAGCATGCGCAAGGGCCACAAGCAGACCTTAAATGGCCGTTACAGAACCCTAACTGGAATCATCAGAACCAAGAACACCGGGGACACATGCAGGATTTGAGAACAATAATTATCCAGGGTATCCGTGAGGCAGTCCCCAGAGGGCAGAATATTAATAAAGCATTTAACGAAAGGCAAAAGAAGGAAGAAACCCCAACTGAGTGGTTAGAAAGATTAAGGAAGAATTTGCAATTATATTCAGGGATAGACCCCGAAGCCCCAGTAGGGCAAGCCCTGCTTAAGACACAGTTTGTTGCAAAATCATGGGAAGATATTAGAAAGAAATTGGAGAAGTTGGATAACTGGCAGGAGAGAGGATTGGACGAGTTATTGAGGGAAGCCCAGAAAGTATATGTGCGAAGAGAGGAAGAGAGTTATAAGAAACAAGCAAGAATAATGGTTGCAGCAGTACAGGAGGGGAAGCAAACAGACAAGGAATTACGGGGACCACAAGGGAAGAATAGACGGCAGATCCCAAGGAAAGCCCCCAGTTGCTATTACTGTGGGAAGAGGGGACATATCAAAAGGGATTGTAGACAGAAGATAAGGGATGAGGCGGCATTCAAAGAAGATTAAGGGAGTCAGGGGCTCTATGTATTGAGGACCCGTACAAGCAAAGAGCCCTTGATAAAATTAAAAATAGGTCCCCAGTCACAGGAGGTAGAATTTTTGGTAGACTCAGGGGCAGAAAAGTCTACCCTTCAACAGATACCTCCTAGGTGTAAGTTATCTAGAGACACTGCCCAAGTTATTGGAGCGAAAGGAGAACCCTTTAAAGTAGGGATCATACAGCAGGTCCTAGTTGAGACAGAATCCAAAATGGGAATGGGAAGTTTTCTCCTGGTTCCTGAGGCAGACTTTAATCTCCTGGGAAGAGATTTGATGATAGAATTAGGAATTGGCCTGGAAGTAAAAGGAAGAGAATTAGGGATAAAGTTATGTGCCCTTCGAGTTGAGGATGAGCAGAAGATCAATCCTGAAGTGTGGTATACCCCCGAAACGGTGGGCAGATTAAACATTCCCCCGTTCCAAGTGACCCTCAGAAATCCAGAGAACCCCATTCGGATTCGGCAATACCCTATATCTATAGAGGGAAGGAGAGGACTAAAACCTGAAGTTGAGAGATTGATATCCCAAGGACTCCTAGAACCCTGTATGTCTCCATTTAACACTCCCATCCTACCGGTTAAGAAACCGAACGGTACTTACCGGCTGGTTCATGATTTAAGGGAAATCAATAAACGTACGGTGTCCAGATTCCCAGTAGTAGCGAATCCTTACACTTTATTAAGTAAATTAGGGCCAGAAAACCTGTAGTATAGTGTGATAGATCTAAAAGATGCCTTTTGGGCCTGCCCCCTAGATGAAAATTGCAGGGACTACTTTGCCTTTGAGTGAGAAGATCCAGACACCGGGCAGAAGCAACAATTGAGATGGACTGTACTTCCACAGGGATTTACCGAAAGTCCTAACTTGTTTGGGCAAGCTCTAGAACAAATCCTCCAAGGGTTTGTCCCAGGTCCAGAAATTACCTTAATCCAATATGTGGATGATTTGTTAGTTGCTGGAAAGGTGGAACACCAAGTTAGGGAAGAAAGCATTAGGCTTTTGAACTTTTTGGGACTTAAGGGACTTAAGGTATCAAAAACTAAACTACAGTTTGTAGAGGAAAGAGTGAAATATCTAGGGCATTACATTGAGAAGGGAGAAAAGATGATAGACCCTGAGCGGGTACAGAGGATCCTATCTTTACCCGCCCCATCCAGTAAAAAGCAAGTTAGACAACTATTAGGGTTATTAGGCTATTGCCGCTTGTGGGTAGAAAACTATAGCAGTAAGGTTAAGTTTTTGTATAATAAGCTTACAGCATCTAATCGCATAAGTTGGGAAAAAGCAGATGAAGAACAACTTTGGATACTACGGAAAGACCTGGCAAACGCGCCAGTATTAAGCTTACCAGATTTAAATCGACCATTTTATCTGTTTGTTAACATCGACAGTGGGACTGTGTATGGAGTATTGACCCAGGAGTGGGCAGAGAAAAAGAAACCTATTGGGTATCTATCCAAACTATTAGACCCCGTAAGCAGGGGATGGCCCACATGTTTGCAAGCTATTGTAGGGTGTGCCCTGATGACAGAAGAAGCTCGGAAAATAACCTTTAATAGCACCCTCAAGGTATTTTCCCCCCACAATGTTAGGAATGTTTTACATCAGAAAGCTGAAAAGTGGATCTCTGACTCGAGACTGTTGAAATATGAAGGGATCCTGTTAGAAGCCCCAAATTTAACACTGGAAACTACATCATTACAAAACCCCGCTCAGTTTTTATTTGGGGAACCAAAGCCACCAGAAACATTAGCACATGATTGCCTGCAAACTATTGAAGAGCAGACCAAAATTAGACCCAATCTAGAAGAAGAGGAGCTCCCTGAAGGGGAAATAATCTTTGTAGATAGTTCCTCTCGGATAATAGAAGGGAAGCGCAAGTCGGGGTATGCGCTAGTAGCAGGAGAAACATTCAAAGTGTTAGAAGCTGGGCCTCTGAATCCATCCTGGTCTGCCCAGGCATGTGAACTATATGCCATCCTAAGAGCACTCAAGAGGTTAAAAGGGAAAAAGGGAACAATCTACACAGATTCAAAATATGGCTTTGGGGTAGTGCATACGTTTGGGAAAATATGAGAGGAGAGAGGTCTAATAAATTCCCAAGGAAAGGACCTCATACACCAAGAGTTGATTAAAGAAGTACTACAGGCTTTAAGAGATCCAGTGCAGATAGCCGTAGTTCATCTCAAAGGGCACCAATCGGGGACTGATCGAAAAATCAGGGGAAATAACCGAGCAGATGCAGAAGCCAAAAAGGCCGCCCTTAGAATAGAGCTCTTGAGACATGACCATCCCAGACTGAAAACGGAACCCCCCAGATCTTACCCCTCTCGATTCACGCCCCAGGAAAAACGTAAACTAAAAGATATGGGGATCCGGCAAAATGAAGAAGGGAAATGGAAATTACCAGATGGACGAGAGGTCATACCAAAAGCCTTAGCCTTCCACTTATTGTCCAAAATACATCAGAAAACCCACTGGGGAAGCCAAGCGCTGATAGATCAGTTTGCTTTAAGGTATATGAGCATTGGAGTACATGATTTAGCAAAATCGATTACCCAACAGTGTGAAATCTGCATGAGGATAAATCGTTCCACGCGAAGGAAACTGCCAAAAGGGGGAAAACCCGTTGCTATGAGACCTTTTTCTAAAATACAAATTGACTTTACCGAACTTCCCAAAGTAGGGAGATATAAATACATGCTGGTGTTAATAGACCACCTCACCCACTTTGTGGAAGCATTTCCAACAGCAAGGGCCACGGCACATACTGTGGCCAAGGTATTATTAGAACAAATTATACCCCGGTATGGAGTAGCCGAAAGTATAGATTCAAATCAAGGTCCACACTTTGTATCAAAGGTGATTAAAGCCTTATCAGAAGCCCTCGGGATAAGATGGGAAGAACACACCCCATGGCACCCCCAGAGTTCGGGCTTAGTAGAAAGGATTAATAGAGAACTAAAGAAACAGCTGACGAAGCTGACTTTAGAAACCAGACTCAATTGGATCAAGTGTCTCCCCTTGGCTTTATTAAACCTCAGAACTCTACCTCGAGCAGACATAGGAATATCTCCTTTTGAAATGCTGTATGGAATGCCATATGACGTAGGCATGCCCCGAGACCACCCCGGGATAATGGACAAACAGATAAAAACTTATATATCAGAAATAATGTCATTCAGAGGAAAATTGTGGGAAAAAGGACAAATGGTGCAAAGACCACCTCTGAATATTACTTTACATCAGGTACAACCAGGAGATTGGGTCCTAATTCGAACCTGGAAGGAAACCTCTCTCCAGCCACACTGGGACGGGCCATACCTAGTGCTTCTCACAACGAATACAGCAATACGAACAGCAGAACAGGGGTGGACTCACGCCAGTCGTATAAAAGGACCAGTACCTGAGCCTAAGTGGAAGGTCACCAGCCCAGCCGGAGACTTAAAATTGAAACTTACCCGTGGAACTGCAACGGGGAATTAAGAAGCACGCTCTGAATGAATAAAAATCATTGGTATAGAACTTTTAGAATAGAATATCAACCGGAACTTGAAAAGGACCATAAGGGAAATATATATGCTGATTGTGTTTGTGTTAAATGTGATGATTTTTTATTGCAGTGGGAATTGTTACCCCTTTGTATGTTATCAATGTTTAGTTTGTAAAAACAGGTGGTGGACCCATTGCCACAAAGGAAGACCCCCGAGAGGTGTTTTGCAGCCTCTGTTGAGAATTCCAGAGGGAGCTTACTGATCTAGTATTTGGCTCAGAAAGTAGCTCAAGGAGAGTTACAAATAGATTCTAAAGAGTGGTGGGACATATTTGCCGAAGGCACAAACCTTGAATTATATTGCTACCATTCTAATGAACCAGTCCCTTTTGTGGCACAAATAATAGCTGGAGTGTGTCACCGACAGGTAAGAGAATTAAGGTGTGACGCTCCTCAGGTTCAAGACCACAACTGGAACACCTATACCCAGAGGTCATTAAAGAAAGGGCGAAAATCCCCTCCTGAAGAATACCCCTGCTGCCGAGAAGATGGGTTTCCCCGTGGCTCGCAGCAACCGAGTCGACGGGCGAGGCAGAAGGAAAGAAAGCTGTGGAAGAAGTCGCCCCGGGATAGGTGGGACCAGACGGTCATGGACAATAAAATGCCTAAAGACTGAGAATAAAAACAGGGAAAACGAAAATAGGACGGGGATGAGCCGCTGTTGCAATGGGAAAACTACCTGTAACCAGTTGTTGTTTTTGTTATTATTTTTATGGGTCAGTAGAGCAAGGAGCCAAGCTCATCAGCCCTTTAAATGGAGCTTGATTAGGTGAGAAGATTGGAGATCCCTAGTCAGTATAACAACCCCAGGAGAACCCTCATTTAGAACGAATTTATGCGACCTTTTACCAGGAGCACCAGGATGGCCCTGTCTTACCCAGACAGGTTTTTATTTCTGCCCAGCCTCTAATCCAGGGAAAAGCTATTGTAATTATCCTGGGGAATATTATTGTGGATACTGGGGTTGTGAGACCATTGCCCATGGATTTTCCCCTGGAGGAGGGCCAGACAAAAACATCAAGCTTGGATGGCCTCAAGGATGTGTTCCCACCAACGTATGGCAAGCTGGACAAGCCGATATCGGGACTAGGGCTTGTAGAACAATATTGATTAACGTTAGCAATCCCGAAGATCCTAGTTGGCTTTTGGGAAAGACATGGAGAGTCAAATTATGAGAAGCAGGGCGAGATCGCGGGGGGCACTTCCTAATAAAAAAAGAAGTAGCCCCAGTGGACCACCCAGTAAGGCCCAATCCTGTAATAGAAGAGGAACCCGAAGTCGAGACCCTAAAACCAACCCCCAGCCAACACAACAGGTCAACGGTAGGTCCCCCTAGTCAGAAGATACCCTCCTCACGCACTTATAGTACCCTATGGAAAATCATGCAAGCCAGTTTTGAAATATTGAATAGAACTTACCCCAACCTCACCCAAGGATGTTGGCTATGCTATGATATCCGACCACCGTTTTATGAAGCAGTAGGGTCTAGTGCAAAAATTAAAAGAACAAATGGAAATAATCCTAAAGAATGTAACTGGGGAGGGAAAAATATTACAGAAAAGGCTCCTGGAATAACCCTATCTAGTGTCACTGGAAAGGGAGTGTGTGTAGGTAATGCCACTAGACCTAAAGCAGCATTGTGTAACCGAACTGTTTCTGCCAAAGGCGCATCCTGGATGATTCCAGCTAAAAATGCGAAATGAGTATGTATGAAGGCTGGAGTCATGCCTTGTCTCTCAACAGCAGCTTTAAATAAGATGGCAGATTTTTGTGTTCAAGTAGTGATAGTTCCACGAGTAATCTACCACCCCAAAAACTATGTGTTGGACCATCAAAACGTGGCTGAACACCACTTGGTGAAGAGAGAACCTTTCACCACTCTAACCTTAGCATTTCTACTAACACTGGCCGGTACCGGGGCAGGGACAGGAGCTGCAGCCTTGATCACCCAACCAGGAAGGCTGAACTCCCTAAGACTCTCTGTAGATGAGGACCTTCGGAAAATAGATGAATCAATAACTGCCCTTACTAATTCAGTAAGATCACTATCAGAAGTAGTCCT
>JAIXNV010001093.1:0-13584 GCA_020917445.1 Riparia riparia
CGGTACCAACGGGGGGTACCGGGGGTGGGGGGGGGGGAAGCCGGTACCAACACCGGGACCGGCGCCAACCGGGGGGATAACGAGGGATTCATACCAACCGGGTGGAGGGAGAGGGGGCATAGGGGTCGGTTCCAGCCGGGAGGGGCGGTACCAAACGGGGGTGGGCCCGGAACCAACCCTGTGAAGGGACGGGGGCCGATACCAAGCGGGGCGGGGGGGAGAGAGGGGCGGGGGCCGGTACTAAGCGGGGTGTGTGTGGGGGAAGTTTCCTCTGAGAGTCTGAAATGGGTCAAAATCCACCCCAAAATGGGTCAAAATTTCATCTTGAGTGGGTCAGAATCTTCCCTGAAATGCGTCAAAAGTTTTATCTGGAAGTGGGTGAAAATCCGTCCTAAGATGGGTCAAAATCCACCCTGAAACGGGTCAAAAATTCACCCTTAAATGGGTCAAATTCCTGCCTGAAACGGGTCAAAATCCATCCTGAAACAAATCCGAATCGGTCTCAAAAAGAGTGAAAATCTATCCTGAAACAGCTCCAAAAACCATCCTGGAGTGGGTCAAATTCCAGCCTGAAACAGATCCAAAATCCCTCCTGAAAACCCTCAAAATCCACCCTGAAACGGGGTCAAAATCCAGCTGGGAATGAGCCAAACCCTATGTGGAAATGGGGCAGAAATCCCTCCCCACCTCCCCCCCCCAAAAAAACCCCACCCCAACCCAGAATTTTCTCTGTGTCCGTTTATCCTCTGTATCCCTGCTCCCTGTCCATGACGGTCCAAAAAAGGCACCAAATTTTACCGCATAAACTGGATTTGTGGAATTTTTTAAATTCCCTCAAATCCAGTTTATCCCAGTAAATTTCGGGATAAAACCTCGAGGTTTTACTGGATAAAAGCACTGAGAAGAAGAAATGTGGGGGGAAAATCTCATTCCTGACCTTTCCCCCGGGCACATCCAAGCCCCTCCAAACTTTGTGAATTTCACTTTTCATTTTTTTGATCCCTGTACATGATGGTCCAAAAAGGCACAGAATTTTCCTGGGATAAGTTGGGTTTTTTTGGATTTTACTGGGAAGATTTGTGGGGGAAAATCTCATTCCCGAGTGATGCTTCTCCTTTCCCCTGGGGCTCAGCTGAGTCTCTCCAAACTTTGGGAAATTTATTCTTTTGGATCCATATCCCGTTTTTTTTTTTGCCCCCCAGGAAGCCGCCACCATGTCCCTGTGCCAGCGTGGGATGAAGGCCGAGGCCGAAGGCTGCAGATTCCCCATGGGCTCTGGGGTCAAGGTGTTCCTGCACTGGAGTGGGGATGAGGAGCGGGAACGCTGCCGGGTTTATTCCCAAGGATCCCTCAGTGCCGAAGAAATCTGCATCGACCTGGCCCGCAGGATCGGTGAGGGATGGATTCCCGGGGTGGGGTTTGGGTGAAGGGTGAGGAATTCCTGGTTTTCTGATGGCTGGGGGAGGGTGGATCCTAATGTGGTTCCACGCTGAGGAATTCCTGAGGAACAGCAGGGAAAACAGCAGAAATTCGCAGGGAAAATACCAGCAATTCCCAGGGAAAGCATCACAAATTCCCAAGGAAATTAGCAAAAATTCCCAGGGAAAATTCCTGGGGAGAACACAAAAAATTTCCTGGAAAAAAAAAAGGAAAACAACCCAGCCAGATCTTGATTCCTTGGGAACAAACCCACTTGAATTTCAGTTTTGGGAATAAATGTGGCTGAGTTTGAGTTTATTGGGTGTAAAACCAGCTGGAATTTTGCTACTTGGGAATTAAACCAGCCCCAGTTTTTGATTCCTTGGGGACAACTCCCCTGGAATTTCAGTTTTTTGGGAACAGCCCCCTGATCCCGGTTGGCTTTTCCCCCGTTCCTGGCAGGAATTACCCCGCTCTGCTACAGCCTCTTCGCCCTGTACGAGCCGCAGAGCCGGATCTGGCTCCCGCCCAACCACCAATTCCACATCGGGAAGGAAACCAACGTCAGCCTGATCTTCAGGATGAGGTCAGGCCCCTTCCAGTCTCACATTCCCGGGGAACTCCAGGCACAGAAAATTCCCAAAACCTTGAGCACGTGGGCCCAAGCACGGAGATGAATACAGGGTTTGACCTGAGACCTTGAAAAGGTTTCCGGATTGAGAGACAATTAGCAAAAATGTGGGTTTGTAGTTCAGATAAAAACTAGAAACAGTAGTTTAGAGAGAAAGTAGTTTAGATAAAAACATCTTATGTTCGGTAGTGGGAAGTTTGAAGTGTTTAAAGTGTACGTATAGAAGTAGTTACAGAAGAACTAAAAGGTTTTAAGGTATATCAAGTAAATTTGCATCATTATCATTATAAAAATAATTATATAAGTGTAACTGTAATACAATTCTGTAATTATGTAATTATAATTATATACAATAGTATATAATATTAAAAATTTATATTTTATATCACTATTATGTATTACATATAATTATATATTTTAGTGTATAATTATAAAACAATATTATAATGTACTATATAGTAATCATTATATATTGTCATACATCAGATGTTATAAATTATAATATATTTTAATATATAATAAGATACAGTATATATTATTATATATTATATTATACTGTAATAACAATTATATCATTATATAATTAAATTATAATTGTAATTATAATTATTTATATAATTATCAATATAATGATAATATCTAATGATTGATTTAAAAAGTCCGCCCTGGGGCAAGACCTGTGGTACAAATTAATTAGGGATTGGTGTGAAAATAGAAATATTTTATGTGGCAGTATTTTCTTGGCTAATTAACCTCTAAAACCCCTGTTAACCTGCGGTATTGACCTAATGAGACCGAGGCAATAAATCAATATTTAAAACATTTCTTGCAGAAGATTTCTGTTGAAAAAGTGCTCCAAATCTGAGAAAAGCAGGAAAATTATGGATTTTGACTCTTTGCCTGCATGGAAAAATCCTCTTCTTTATTCCCAGCGTTCCCCCTTTGTTCCTCCCAAAGGTTTTGGTGATCACCGGGGAAAACCTTAAAAAAAAAAGATGGGAAAAGCATCCCCAAAAAACCCCAAAATGCCCCAATTTGAGCCCGGAATGTTACTCCAGGAATGGGGCTAGCCCCTCTGCTCCTCTCCTCTCCCCGTTCCAGGTATTATTTCCGGAATTGGCACGGGATGAACGACAAGGAGCCAGCAGTTTTCCGGAACGTGCCGCGCCCAGGGGATTCTCCTGAGGAAAAGCCTCTCGGAGGAGCTTTGCTGGACAGATCCTCCTTCGAGTACCTGTTTGAGCAGGTAACGGGGCAGGATTTTGGGGGGGGGTGCGGGGGGAAAGGGATTTTCCTCTATCCGGCTAAATTTGCCTCCAGTTTTTCTGGTTTTTCCATCCTTAGGGGTTTATTTAAGGATAAGCACCCCCATCATGAGTTTTCCCTTTGGAAAGGTTTTATCCTGCTGGGATTCCAGAATTCCACTGGATAATTTTCTCCTTTTAAGGGATTTTTACCCACCTTTTTAAATTAAAAAAACCCACAAGGGAAAATCCATCCGGGATTCGCCTCAGGGCTGAGTTTTCTTCCTGATTATTTCACATTTCATAGGGAAAATTCGAATTCATCAACGACATCGCCTCATTGAAGGATTTCCGGAGTGAGCCTGAAATCCAGAAGTTTAAGAACGAGAGCTTGGGGATGGCCGTGCTCCACCTCTCCCACATCGCCTTAAAAAAGGGCATTTCCCTGGAGGAAGTGGCCAGGAAGTACAGGTAAAATTCCTGCTTTTCCAAAGGGGTTTTCCCCTAATCTTTCAGGGTTTTTTTTCCCCCTTATTTTTCACCAAATTTTCAGGGTTTTTTTTCCTTGTTTTTTTGCTGATTTTTCAGGTTTTTTTCTCCTTGTTTTCCACCAAATTTTCAGGGTTTTGTCCCTTGTTTTTCACTCTCTTAAGGAATCCACGGTTTCATTGGTGCATCCCATCCTCTTCCTGAACCTCTTCCCAATAATTTCCCCCCTTTTTTGGCAGCTTTAAGGACTGCATCCCACGCTCCTTCCGCCTCCAGATCCAGCAGAACAACTTCCTGACGAGGTTCCGGATGAGGAACGTCTTCCGCCGCTTCCTGCGGCGCTTCCAGCGGCACACGGTGGCCGCCGGCAAGCTGACGGAGCGGGACGTGATGTACAAGTACCTGGCCACCCTGGAGCACCTGGCTCCCAGGTTTGGGAGCGAGCTTTTCCCGGTGCTTTCCTTGGAAACGGCGGCCGAGGGTGAGAAAGGGCAGCCCTGTGCCAACGGGGGCCGGGCAGAGCCGGAGGTGCCGCCGATCGCAGGGGATTGTCCGGTCACTCACCACGTCCTGGTCACCGGAACTGGCGGGATCCAGTGGCGGCCGGTGTCCGGAGAGGTGGGTTTGGGATTAGTTGTTCCTGCCCCCAATTCCGTCTTTTTCCTTGATTTGTGGTGGGTTTGGCATGAGTTGTTCTTGCACCAAATTCCACATTTTTCCGTGGTTTCTGATGGTTTTGGGATGCTCCATTCCCACCCAAAATCCCATTTTTTCCCCTTGCTTTGTGGTCCTGGCCTTTGCCTGGGGCTCTGAGTTCTTTTCCCATTTTTTTCCCAGTTGGCCTGGAACATTTCCCAGCCATTCCTACCCAAATCCCATTACATCCAACACCATCACATTTCCTCCTTCATTTGTGCACCCAGGCTGTTCCTTGGGCTCCAGGAAAATGAGAGGAATAAACCAAGGGAAAAAGGTGCAATTTGGGGGCAGGAATGGAGCATCTCAAAACCACCACAAACCAAGGAAAAACTCAAAATTTGGAGCAGGAACAACTCATCCTAATCCCAGTTTGCCCAGTAGCCCCCACAGCAAGCATTCCTGTTCCACTCCTACTTTTTCCTTCCAGACTTTTCCTGAGGGCTCTCTGGGCATTCCAAGGTCATTTCCCATCTCAATCCCATTTTTCCCAGTACTTATCCCAGCCTTTTCCTCTGCCTCCATCTTTCCCCAGTACTCCCTCCCAGCAGGAAAATACCTAAAACTCTCCTCTCACAGAGCACGGAAAACTTCTCCCACCGTGGATATTTTGGGAGGAAAAGCAGGAACAAGGAGCTGGAGGCACAGGCGGCAGAGCGGAGCGAGCCCCCCTGGTGCCGGTTCTGCGATTTTCGGGAAATCACCCACGTGGTGGTCAAGGATTGCAGGATCATCATCCACCGGCAGGACAACAAGTGTCTGGTGGGTGGGGATGGCAGCTCTGGGAAGAACGAGGGGTTTTATCGGGGTTTTCTGAGGTTTTTTGGGGGATTTCTGTGGATTTTCTTGGGGGGTTTTGTGAGGGTTTTATTCTGAGGGTTTTCTGAGTTTTCCCAGGGTTTTGTGAGGGTTTTAGTCCAAGATTTTTCTAAGAGTTTTTCAATGTTTTTTCTGAGATTTTTTTTGAGAGAGATTTCTAAGGTTTTATTTCAAGGGTTTTCCAGAATTTTTCAAGGCTTTTCCAAGATTCTTTTGGGGGGTTTTCTAGGGTTTTATTCCAAGAGTTTTCTGAAGGTTTTGCCTGGGTTTTCTGAGGATTTTCTGAGGGCTTGATGAGTGGTTTTTCCAAGTGTTTTCCAAGACTTTTCCAAGGGTTTTCTGAGAGCTCTCAAAGGGCTTTTTTAGGGTTTCTTGAGGGTTTCTATGGATTTTTTTCCTGAGGGTTTCCCGAGAGTGTTTTTAGGATTTCCCAAGGGTTTTCTGAGGTTTTATTTTTTGAGGATTTATTTTTTGAGGGTTTTCTGAAAGTTCTCCTAGGGTTTCCCGAGGCTTTTTTTTTTTTTTTTTTTTAGGTTTCCCCAAGGGTTTCCACGACAGTTTTTTAGGGTTTCCCACAGGTTTCCCGAGGGCTTTTTTAGGGCTTCCTGTAGGTTTTCTGCAAGTTTTTTTAGGGTTTCCCAAGGCTTTTCTGAGGATTTATTTCCCCAGGGGTTTTTTTAGGGTTTCCTTTGGGTTTTTTTTATGGTTTCCGTTGGGGGCGTTTTTCTGGTTTCCCGCTTGTTTCCCGCTGTCCCTGCCATGCCCTCTCCGTCCTCAGGACGTGCTGCTGCCGTGCCCCGGCAGCGCACTGGCGCTGGTGTCTCTGGTGGACGGATATTTCCGGCTGACGGCCGACTCCAGCCATTACCTGTGCCACGATGTGGCCCCTCCACGCCTGCTGCTCAGCATCCACAACGGCATCCACGGGCCCATGCAGTGAGTGCTGATCCCAGGGGGTCATTCCAGATCCGTGTGGGTCATTTCTGGGTCTCTGTGGATTGTCCTGTGGGCCATTCTGATCCCTGTGGGTCATTGTGGATCCTAGGGGATCATCCCAGATATTGCGGGTCATTCCAGAGCTCTTCCATGTCCTTGGGGTGGTCCCTGGGGGTTTCGTCTCCTTAGGGATCATCCTAATTAATTAATTTTCCTCAAGGCTCATCCAGAGCCATTTCCTGTTCTCAGGGCTCATCCAAATTAATTTATTTTTCTCTGGGATCGTCTGGAGCCATTCCCTGTTCTCAGGGCTCATCTAGGACATCTAGATGTCCTTGGGGCTCTCCCAGAGCTGTTCTCTGTCCTCAGGGATCATCCTAATTAATTTCTTTTCCTCAAGGCTCATCCCAATCTATTCCCTTTTCCTCAGGGTTCATCCCAATCATTCCCTGCTCTTGGGGCTGATCCTAACCCATCCCATTTGTCCCTTCTTCCAGGGAGGAGTTTGTTTTTGCCAAACTGCGCCGGGAAGAGCCGGAGGAAGGGCTCTACATCCTCCGCTGGAGCGTGCTGGATTTCAACCGTATGATCCTGTCTGTGCTCAAGAGGACCCACCAGCAGGTAGGGACTCAATTCCCAGCTCCGAATTCCCATGAATTTCCAGCTCTCGTGCCTTCATCTCCTTCCTCCACTCGGCTTTTCCAGGCTCCTGGAACACCAGGAGCCTTCAAGTACCGTCAATTCCGGATCCAGAAGAAGGGAGACTCCTTTGTGCTGGAGGGCTGGGATCGGGAATTCCCCACGCTGAGGGAGCTCCTGGATGTGCTCAAGGGCTGCACCCTCAGATCCGGTGAGGAAAACTTCACAGTGAAGAGGTGCTGCCCGCCCAAGCCGGGAGGTAAGGCCAGGGATTATCCCTAGGGATCAGGAAGGGCGGGATTCCAGGAGCTCACGGGGCTCCTGTTCCCTCCTCTCCTAGAGATCTCCGACCTGCTGATCACGCGGAAGGTGAAGGATAACGGAAAGCAGATCCTGAACCTCACCCAGCTCAGCTTCCACCAGATCCGCAAGAATGAGATCACCCAGGTGCTGCTTTCCTGGGGTTTTCACTGCTCTGGTTTCCTGGGATTCATTGGGATCAAGGGATCAGCTCTGCTTTCACGGGATCCAGAGAATGATTGGATAAATCCTCTCTATTTCCCTGGGATTCTTTGCCTTCCTGGGATTCCCTGCAGATCCCAGCATCCTCCCACACCCTTGGCCCAGCCAGCGGGATGGATTTCCTAGAGATAAGGGAGGGAAAAAATGCACGTGGCAGCGCCTTTCTCCCGCATGGGAACACGGAGGGAATTTGGATAGGGATCCGGGTGAGGATTCCCAAATTCTCAGGCTCCAACATCTGCCTTTCCTCCTGGTTTTCCCAGCGGGCCCACTTGGGCCAGGGCACCCGGACCAACATCTATGACGGGGTGCTGAGCGTTGGGGGAAATTCCGGGAACGACGATGAGGCTGAGTATTTTTCCACGGAGCAGAACAACAACGGGCGGGAGATGCACGTGGTGCTCAAAGTGCTGGATCCCAGCCACAGGGACATTGCCCTGGTGAGCCCTTCCTGGGCGGGGGGAGCTGGGATTGGGGCAGGAAACATGGATACGGGGGGAGGTGGGGGGTGGAAAAGGGATCCAGGGGCTAGGAAAGGGAGCTGGGTGATGGGAAACACCCAGGGATGGGATCCAAGGGCTGTAATGAGGCTCCAAAAGGCTGGAATGCGGATCCAAAAGGGCTGGAAGTTGGCTCCAGGGACTGAAATTATTTCCGAGGGGCTGGATCCATGAGGGCTGGAATACATCCTGGCTTTTAGCTCTGGGATTTGGCTCCAGAAGGGTTGGGGCTCTCGGGAGCTCCAGCCCCTCAGGAATCCTGGGATGTCCGTGCCATTCCCACTGTCTCCGCAGGCGTTCTTTGAGAGCGCCAGCCTGATGTCCCAGGTGTCCCACGTGCACCTGGCCTTCGTGCACGGCGTCTGTGTCCGCGGCTCCGAGAGTGAGTCCGGGGACATTCCCGGCCCCATTCCTTCTCTATTCCCTGCCCCACTTCTGCCCCATTCCATGCACCATTCCTGGTGTTCCCTGTTCCATTCCTGCCCCATTCCATGCACCATTCCTGGTGTTCCCTGTTCCATTCCTGCCCCATTCCCTGCCCCATTTCCAGCCCGATTCCCACCCCAAATCCCACGGAATCATCCCGGTATTCCCCCTCTTGCAGACATCATGGTGGAGGAGTTTGTGGAGCACGGGCCCCTGGACGTGCTGCTTCGCAAGGAGAAAGGCCGGATCTCAGTGGGCTGGAAAATCACTGTGGCCAAACAGCTGGGGAGTGCCTTGAGCTACCTGGTAATTCCCCATGGGAATTCCCATGGATATCCTGCAGCACCTTCCCTCCCTTCTCCAAGGGGATTATCACATTTTTTTGGAATTTTTCTGCCCGTCTACCGCTGTTCTGGGAATTCCAATCCTCCAGAGGTTCATTTTAGAGCTGGAAGAAAAGCAAAAGGATGATAGTGGGATGGTGAGCAGGGCTGAAAAATCCCCTTTATCATTTTATTCCCTGTTCTGGGTTGATCTCAGAGCAAAACCCCAAGAGAGGGAGCTGAAATTCCCGGAATTCCAGTTTTTAATTTTATTTTCCAGAGGCTTCACCTTGTCCTGTGGCATTGCTGGGATTTTTTCCCCAATATTTCTTATTTCCGGTGTTGTTTTCCAGTATTCAATTATTATTGAGTAACTGTTGGAAAAATGAAACACTGGAACATCGTTGTAGGGAAAATTATTGCAGGAATTTATATAACAACAGGGTAATTTTATTATTGGGAAATGACCAGAATTTATTTCAAATTATTCAAATAATTATATTCAAATTATTATTCAAATTTATTTTCAGAAAATGGTAAAATATTTACAATTTTTTTTTTTTTTTAAATTTTTCTCTGCTTTTCCCAGGAGGATAAGAACCTGGTGCACGGGAACGTGTGTGCCAAGAACATCCTGCTGGCCAGGAAAGGGCTGGAGGATGGATCCGTGCCCTTTGTGAAGCTCAGCGACCCTGGCGTCAGCTTTACCGTGCTCTCCCGGGAGGGTACAGGACAACATCCAGATTATTCCACCCTCCGCCCCCCGCCCTGCTTCCCTAATAAATCCCATAGGTTGTGGCCAGGGCTCTTTTCACAGAGCATTTCCAACTTTTCCAACACGAATTTTATCAATATTTGGTATTTTAATACGGGGATTCCACCTGGTTTGGTCCCCAAGCTGCTGTCAGGGATGATCTCAGCCCATTCCAGTGCCTAGGATGCTTTTCCCATGCACTTGGATGCTGTAAATCCTGTATTTTATGCCTTTAAAATCCCAGATTATCTATCTTAAACATTCCATATTTTATACCTTTAACATTCCCTATTTTTCTACTTAAACATTCTGTATTTTACACCTTCAATACCCCATATTTAAAATCCGCATTTAATATTTTAATCCTTTAACATATAACCGATCAACACCCCAAAAACACACACTACCCCAAATAAATAAATAAAGTACACATTTAATACTTTGGCTGTGGGATCTCCCCTGCAGAGCGCGTGGACAGGATTCCCTGGATCGCCCCAGAATGCATCCGGGATGTCGGGAACCTCAGCACGGCCTCGGACAAGTGGAGTTTCGGGACAACACTCCTGGAAATCTGCTTTGATGCCGATGTCCCTCTGAAGGAACGGACTCCCTCCGAGGTGATTCCCGCTGTTTTCCCTCTTTTGGCTGGATTTTTGGGGGTTGGATTTGGAGTTTTTCCTGTGTTTTTCCCACAGAAGGAGCGTTTCTATGAGAAGAGGCACCGGCTGCCGGAGCCTTCCTGCCGGGAACTGGCTTCGCTGATCTCGCGGTGCCTCAACTACACCCCCGTGGAGCGGCCGTCCTTCCGCACCGTCCTGCGGGAACTCACCCGGCTCCAGCCGCACCGTGAGGGCCGGGAGAAAGGGAGAAATCAATCCCGGGGGAAGCGAACGGGGGAAGAGTCCCGGTATTCTGTGGGGGGAAGCATGAGGGAGCTCAATCAGCTCCAGCCGCTCCGTGAGGGGCAAGAAAAAGGGAAAAGTCCTGGGGGAAACGGGGATGAGGGTCCTGGATTGAGGAACTGGGAAAAATCGCGGGATTCTGTGGGGGAAACCTGAGGGAGCTCACCTGGCTCCAGCCGCTCCATGAGAGGCGGGAAAAAGGGAAAATCCTGGGATTGCGTGAGGAAATCTGAGCCATGCTGAGGGACAGCAAAAAGGAGAGAAATCCTGGGATTGTATGGGGAAAAGGGAGGAAAAGGAAACAATGAAAACCCAAGGTCCCCTGCAGACCTCGTGGACGTCACCTCGGTGAACCCTGACTTCCCGGTGTCCGATCCCACCGTCTTCCAGAAGCGGTATCTGAAGAAAATCCGGGAGCTGGGAGAGGTCAGTGGCGTACTAAGTCCTGGAATTCTGGGTCTGGTCAAGCTGAGAAGGCTCCTTTCTCTGTCAGGATCCAAAATTCCACTCTTTTCCCTGCGGATTTCCCTGGCTGGACCCAAAAATTCCATGTTTTGAATCCTTATTTTCACATTTTAACCTTATTTTCCCTGCTGGTTTTTCCCCCTCCATTTCCAGAATTTGTTGACCCTCTCTGGATTCTCCTGGCACAGCGAAACCCCAAAACCTCCTTTCCCTCCCCCAAATCGTGAACATTTTGCTCTTTTTCAGGGTCACTTTGGGAAGGTGAGCCTGTGCTGCTATGACCCCACCAACGACGGCACTGGGGAGATGGTGGCGGTGAAATCCCTGAAATCTGGGAGCAGCCCCCAGCTCCAGAGCTCCTGGAAGAGGGAAATCCAGATCCTGAAGACACTTTACCACGAGAACATTGTCAAGTACAAGGGTTGCTGCAGCGAGCAGGGTGAGGGAGAAATCTCCTGGGGATTTTCCAGTGGATCCCACGTTCAGAGCTTAAAAAAAAAAAAAACAACCCAGTTGCCACTTTTTTTTTTTTTTTGGCCAGGAATAGCTGTCCTGGCAGGAATTTGGGGGTTCTCGAGGTGGTCCCCACATTGCCACGTGTCTGTTTTAGGGGACAAGGTGGTGCAGCTGATCATGGAATATGTCCCACTGGGAAGCCTCCGGGAATTCCTGCCCAAGCACCCCCTGAGCCTTTCCCACCTCCTGCTCTTTGCCCAGCAGATCTGCGAGGTGAGTCCAGAGTGGGGCTGGATTCCGGGGGGGGGGGGGGCCGCCCCCCCCACAAAATGGGGTGATTGCGAAAAATATGGGAGTTACAGCCCCAAAATGTGGCTGAATTCTGAAAAAAACTTGGGTTGGACCCTTTGGAAATGGGGCTGAATTCCCAAAACCTGTGGCTGATCCCCAAAACATCCCTGAGAAATGGGACTGACACCTCAAAGTGAGGCTGAACTCCCCAGAAATGGGATTGAATTCCTCCCAAAAATGGGAATGAACCCCTCAAAAATGGGGCTGAATTCCCAGAAATGGGGTTGAATAAAAAAAAAATAATTTGGGATAAACCCCCAAAACACATGAGCAACAATCCTCAAATGGGGCTGAATTCCCAAAACCAGAGCCAATTCCCAAATAAAGCAGTGGCAAACCCCCCGAAATGTCTCAAAACCTCTTCCAAACTTCCCAAATCCACGCCTTATCCCATTTTTCCCCTCCCTTTTTTTTTTTCTCCCAGGGCATGGCCTACCTGCATTCCCTGCATTTTTTTTTTCTCCCAGGGCATGGCCTACCTGCATTCCCTGCACTACATCCACAGGGACCTGGCAGCCCGGAATGTTCTGCTGGAGAATGAGCACGTGGTGAAAATCGGGGATTTTGGGCTGGCCAAAGCCGTCCCAGAGGGCCACGATTATTACCGGGTACGGGAGGACGGTGACAGCCCTGTGTTTTGGTGAGAGATTTTGGGGATTTTGGGGATGTTCTGGAATGCTGCTGGCTCCAAAATCCAGGATTTTTCACCTCAAAATAATTCTAGGTACGCTCCAGAGTGCCTCAAGGAGTGCAAGTTTTATTATGCCTCGGATGTTTGGTCCTTTGGGGTAACGCTGTACGAGCTCCTGACACGCTGTGACCCCGGGAGCAGCCCCCCAGCTGTGAGTCCTGCAGGAATTCCAGGTTTCTTTGGGTTGAAATCAGTGGGGTTTTTTCATTTATTTTATTTATTTTTTTTTTTTTTTAATGTTGTCTCATCACAGAAATTCCTGGAGATGATTGGAGCCACGCAGGGGCAGATGACAGTGCTGAGGCTGATTGAGCTCCTGGAGAGGGGGAAGAGGCTCCCCATGCCCAGGGATTGTCCCTGCGAGGTGGGTGAAAACGGGGAAATGGGGAGAAAATGGGGGAATGGGGAAAAAGTGGGAGCGGGGAGGGAAGAGGAAAAGGGAGAGAGAGGAAGGAGAAAAGTGGGAAAAGGGGAAGATAGAAAGGGGAAAATGGAGGTGGGGGGAAATGAAAAATGGAAAGGGAAAATGGGAAGGGAAGAGGAAAAATGATAAGGGAAGAAAAGAGGGAATGGGGAGGGAAGGGGGAATATGGGACAGAGGGAAAAGTGGGGAAGAGGAAGGAAAAAAGGAAGGGAAAGGAAGAGAAAAAGCAGGACAAGGAGGAAAAATGGGGAGGGAAAGAAGAGAAAACTGGGAAAGAAAGGGGAAGAAAAAAATGTCGATAGAAGGACAAAAATGGGAAAGGAGAGGAGCAAAGTGGAAAGGGAAGAGAGAAAGCAGAAATTCACATTCCTGGAGGGAAGAGAAGGGAGAGGGGCAGCTGGGGGTGGATTTTTCCTGGGATTTTCCCATTTTCCATAATTTTTTTTGTTCCAGATTTACCGGCTAATGAAGAACTGCTGGGAGGCCGAGGCCTCGTTCCGTCCAGCCTTTCCCAACCTCGTCCCCATCCTGAAGAATTTCCAGGAGAAATATCGGGCTCAGGCCCCCTCTGTCTTCAACCTGTGCTGAGGGAAGGGGAGATGTGAAAACTTCTGTGGAATGGGGGGAAAATAACTCTAGAAATTCAGTGGAAAGGGGAGAAAGAAATCCCCCAAAAGATCCATGAAATGGAAGGAAAAAATCCCCCAAAATTCCATGGAAGGTGGGGGGCAGGGGTGTGTGTGTGAGATTCCCAATTCCAGATTTTCCCCAAAAAATCCAGGGTTTTTCCCCCCCTTCCCACTCACCACTGTGAACGAGACTCTGGGGATGGAGATTTTGGGGTGGATTGATGGGATTTTGGGGTTTCTGGAATTATTGCCTTATTCCCAATCCTAT
>JAIXNV010001094.1:1922-14698 GCA_020917445.1 Riparia riparia
CAGCAGCCAAAGCCAGCCCCTTCTCTGGCCTTTCCCTGCCCTGCCCCAGGGGCTGACAGAGCCAGGCTGGCACAGGTGACCTTTAGGCTTGGCAGGGCTCAGTCACAGCGGCTGGGACAGAGTCAGGGCTGAGCTCACACTCTGTGGGCTGGGGCAGAGCTCAGCCAGAAATGAGCCCTGGAGCAGCAGCTCTGCAGTGGTGGCCACCAGGCCGCCTTGCCAAGGGAGGCTTCTGGCCACGGCCTGGAAGCAGCTGCTGCTGCCAAGGTGCCTTTGGTGCCTCGGGCTCTCCCTGGCACAGCTCCCAGCACGGCACTCTGCACTTGTGCCCGAGGCCTTCACTGTGCTGGGGCTGGCCTGGGGCTTTTCCTGCAGCAGGATCTGCCCTGGTCCTGGCACAGGAAAGGCAGTTCCTGCTGGAGCAGGAGGCTCTGCCTGCAATGGGCTCAAACAATTCCAGCAGGGCCCTGTTTATTTCAAAATTGCTTCCTAGAGCACAATATTTAATTACTGTTATAGCTCCTATATTGTGGAGTAAATAAGTCTTATTTTTATTTTCCCTGTGGTGTAAATAAATCTTTCTGTCTAATCCTGATCTGAATCAATCATTGCTGTATTTATATAAATATATCTGCTATTCTATCATTAATCTTGTGGGACAAATCACCTTTTGCTTCCATTACAACTGTCCAATCTTATACACATAAACCCTTAACTAAGTCCAGGGCTAGGATTTAATCCAGCTGCTCCGAGTCTCCTCTGTTAGATGGAATCTTAAAAGTCCCGGAATCCTGGAGGTGTTTGAGGATCCATGGTGGCTGTTGGGTGTCATTTCTCCACCTCATAACCCAGCAGGAGTTTCTCCAATGAAGAAATAAAGCTTTTGCCTGAAGCTCCCACTCTGCCCATGACAGGAACCCCTGTGAGTGTCTGGGACATCCCGGCTCTTTGGCAGCCTGGGGATTCCTGGGATGTCACCATGGAGCCCCCGTGAGTGCCTGTGACACATCGGTGCCTTTGCAGCCCAAGGTTCCCTGGGATGTCACCATGAAATGGCTGCGAGTGCCTCTAACCACAGGGCTCTTGACCATCCCCAGAAACCCCTGGGAGGTCTCCATGGAGCTCCTGTCTCTGCCTGTGACATTCCAGCTCTGGAACGGCCTGGGGACTCTTGGAAAGTCCCCATGGAACCCCTCTGAGGGCCTGTGGACAACTCGGTTCCTCAGCAGGCAACCATCACCAGCCCCCGTTGCTATGGTCAGTTTCCATGAGAACCATCACCAGCCCCTGTTGCCATGGTCAGTTTCCATTACAACCATCACCAGCCCCTGTTGCTATGGTCAGTTTCCATGACAACCATCACCAGCCCCTGTTGCTATGGCCGGTCCCTTGGCAGCTCCATGCAGATCCCAGGCCAGGGGTGGTTCCATGGACACCAGCTCAGGCCTGGAGCCAGAGCCCATTGCCATGGCAACCATTTGCAGTCCCATTCCCAGGGCCATGGGATCCCAGAAGCACAGAACTGGCTGAGCTGGGAGGGACCTATCAGGATCCTCGAGTCCAGCTCCTGGCCCTGCACAGGACACCCCAACAATCCCAGCCTGGGCCTGGCAGCGGTGTCCAAACGCTGCTGGAGCTCCCAGAGCCCTGGAGCTGTGACCCTTCCCTGGGAGCCTGTTCAGTGCCCCAGCAGCCTCTGGGGGAAAAACCTTTTCCTGACATCCAACCTAAACCTGCCCCGACTCAGCTCCAGCCCTTCCCTCCAGTGCTGTCCCTGAGCACCAGAGTGAAGAGGTTCCAACAGCCCCCAGCCAGGGACCTGCTCCCAAGGCTGCTGCCAGGACAACCAGGGCTGGGACCAGCTGGGATGCTCGGTTTCCATGGGCTGGGATTTAGGAATGGGATTCCCCAGGTTTGTGCTCCCACTAAAACCGAGCTGCCCCTCACTGGCTTCCAGCCTCCCATGGAAGATACAAAAGGCAAAGATTCAAGGGTGGGATAAGGGCAATTTATTGGTAATAGCAACAAAATAAGGAAAAACTAGGAAAGAAGGGATAAGAGAAATGATATACAGGGACAACTACAACAACACAGAATGGCTCTTCCCAGCTACGTATTTCCTCCTGCTGGGAAAGGACATCTTTGTCCTTGGGGAAGAGAGAGAGTCCCTTTCCTGCCCCTGGCAATGACTTGAGATGGGATCAAATACAATGTCGGAACCACGGCCAGGAGCACCTCACATCATTGCCAGGGGCAGAGAAAGGGACAGGTGACTCCTCAGCTTGGGTCACGGGAAATGTGGGTCACAAGGACTCTTCCCAAGGTGGGTCCTCAGATGGGGGATGAAGTTGGAGACACACACAAAACACTGCCTTGCACTCGGGGTACACGCCAGGGTTTCCCTTACTGGTGCCTCCGTTGGTGTTGGCTCAGGTGAGACTTCTGGGTGAAGCTCTTCCCACACTGGGGACACTCATAGGGCCTCTCCCCAGTGTGGATG
Organism: Riparia riparia; assembly: GCA_020917445.1. Classification (NCBI taxonomy): domain Eukaryota; kingdom Metazoa; phylum Chordata; class Aves; order Passeriformes; family Hirundinidae; genus Riparia; species Riparia riparia. Next base: position 4,423 of record JAIXNV010001094.1, read on the forward strand.
CGCCGGTGCCTGATGAGGGTGGAGTTGCGCTTGAAGCCCTTCCTGCAGTCGGGGCAGTGGAAGGGCCTCTCCTGTGTGTGAATGTGCTGGTGCTGGAGGAGATTGGAGCTGGTCTGAAACCTCTTCCCACACTCAGGACACTAATAGGGCCTCTCCCCTGTGTGGATCATTTGGTGGATGATCACCTGGGACCTCCGGTTGAAGCCCTTCCCACATTCCCCACACCTGTATGACCTTTCCTCAGCGTGGATGTTCTGGTGGCAGATCAGGTGGGAGCGCTGCCTGAAGCTCTTCCCACATTGCTCACACTCGTAGGGCCGTTCCCTGGTGTGGATCCTCTGGTGGCAGATCAGGTTGGACCTGTGGCTGAAGCTCATCCCACATTGCCCACACTCGTAGGGCCTCTCCCCAGTGTGGATGCGCCGGTGCCTGATGAGGGTGGAGTTGCGTTTGAAGCCCTTCCTGCAGTCGGGGCAGCAAAGGGCCTCTCCTCTGTGTGAATGTGCAGGTGCTTGACGAGATTGGAGCTTCTCTGAAACCTCTTCTGACACTTGGGACACTCGTAGGATCTCTCCCTCGTGTGGATGATCTGGTGCTGGACAGTGGTGTTGCTCTGGCTGAAGCTCTGTCCACCTTCCTGGCACAGGGTGGGTCTTTCCTCCTTGTTGCACCCTGGGATGGGTTTGGAGACCTTCCTCCTGTTGGATCTCCGTCGCTTTTTCTCCCCTTTGGATTCCTGTACCATGGGACCACTCAAAATCACCTCTTCCACAAGGTTCTGCTGCAGGGTTTTGTCCTCCCTGGTCTCCATCCTCAGCTCCTTGTCTGGGGGAGGAAGGACAAGGACAGGATGGGATTTGCCTCCGTGCCAGAGGGAAGGGGAAGGAGATTCTCCCAACACATCCCTGGCAGGATGGCATTGGCAGTGGGGTTGTCCTGCAGCCGGGGGCCATGTTGGGCTGGGAGATGGAGCAGGAGAGAGGGGGAAAGGGGCACTGACTTCCTCCTCACCTGCCTGGCTGTTCCGGGGTATCTTCCTCTTCCTCACAGCCTCCTCCTCCCTCCAGCCAAGGTTTGGGAATGGGAGATCCTGATTTGGGGCAAAACCTGGGATGAGTATTTTGAGTTTGAATGTCCCTCTGCTCAAGTCCCTCTCTACAAGTCACCAGACATCAGGAGTCCCTAACAGCCTATCAAACACCAAGAGCAGCCCTGAAAATTCCTTTCTGGAGCTCCCTGTCTCGGGTCTCCCTGCCCTCCCAAGGCTGCTGAGAATCCCAGGAATCTGAAAAGCTCCCCCCTCTTCCATTTTCCATTTAGGGTTGCTTGGGGTTTTGGGGACCCTGGGTCCCTTCTCCCCTTTTTCTCTGCTTTGGGGTGCAGGAGGTCCAAGGAGTCCCCCCTGCCCCTCTCCAAGCTGGTGAGGGTCCTGTAAATTTCAGCGCTCCCCCCACTCTGGGCTCCTGGGGGACACAGGGCTCTGCTCCTCCAGGCTGCCTCTGCCAGCACCCACCACTGGGACACCCCAATGTCCCCCCTAGTGGCATTTTCCACCCAGCTTTGGAGTACTTACGTCTCCAAACATCCCCAACCAAAAAATCCCAACCCAGGGACCCCTCAGGATATCTGAGCCGAGCTCCCCCTGTCTTGGGCTTGTAAGACAGGAGTCTGCTACAGAAGGCAGGAGCCTCCCTTGAAATGGAAAATACAACCCCCCTCTCTTTGAATTATAATTTTGAAATTGACAGGCTCTCAAGCAAAAATATGGCAATAGGAATATCAGTTCTTCAGTAGGAAAATTAAACTAAAAGTGCAGTAGTAAAAAAAAAAAAACCACCAAAAAACCCCAAAAAATAAGACTCAGAATCCGACCTGACACCCGGGTATTCAGGGTATTGCTTCAAGTCCAGTCAAATCGTGTCTGCAGTCCTCCTGGAGTGACAGATGTGGTTTTGTTGAAGCAATAAACTTGTAGGAGGGTGTAGTTGTCCTATGAAGGTCCAGTGGTGGTGTAGATGGTTCTGATCTTCCTCTGGGAATCCAGTGGAAACCTGACTGCTCCTGGTGCTTTAAATCTCAGATTATATCCAGGTGGGAATGCTTGGCTCCTCCCTCTGGGGGGAGCATCTCACAATGGGATGATGTAATTTTATCAGTCATGCAGTGAGAGACAATGGCTCATTAACAGAAGATATCTCCCTGGAGAGAGGATGAGTCATGGAAGAGATAAGGAACACTGCCCCATTTGTTTTTAGCAGCTGGGCCATTAAGAGAAGATCCCCCTCAGAGATTTGAGGGATGGGTCATGGAAGAGATAAACAACCTGCCCTCCTGGTTTAACTGATGGCAATAGAATACACTTTTTTGGTTACATCTTGCATTGCAAGAGAGGGCTCCAGGCTCCTTGCCCAGGCTCTCTCCAGAACACGCCCAGGCCAATGCTCAGCAGAGAAAAGCCCCGTGAGCAGCCCCAGGGTGGCCGTGGGCAGGCTGGGGGCAAACAGCATGGCTGGGGCTCTGCAAGGTGCCTGGGGGAGATGGGAAGGAGCAGCAGAGCAGGGGCTGATCCATCCCCACTGCGCTGGACACCCCAGGGCAGCGTCCCAGAGCGTCCTCATGCACCTGCCAACAACATCCCCCCTCTGCAGCCCTGGCCTCTCCCCCAGCTCACACAGGTGCCGCATCCTTGCAGGTACAGACACAGCAGCACTGGCTCAGGAGCCCCTGTTTGCACTGCCCAGAGCAGGCGTCAGCACCCCCATGGTGTTGGTGTGGGGAGATGAACCTGAGGGAGCACAAATGCCATCAGCCCCTGGGGCCAGGAAGGACTGGGGCACAGCCTCAGGTTTGTGGTGGTCCCTGAAGTCAGCCAGAAAGTTTGTTCCCATGAGTTGTGAGTTTCCTGTGCCACTGCAGATGTTGTTGCTCAGAGCCAGGGCTGCCTGGCAGCCACTCCCAAACTGCCCTGAGCTTTTTCTTTGTCTCACCTCTGCTTTCTTTACCCTTCCTGCTACAAATTTCTTAATTTTGCCCTTCCCTCTTCCCTCCCCTGCAAACCCTGGTTCCCTTCCTGGTTCCCTCCCCTGCAAACCCTCCCCAGCCCATCCCTGGTTGCCGTTTTCTCTCTGGCCCCATTCCCCATTTCAGTTCCTGAGTTGGCACCATGGGAATGTCTGCTGGGGAGCAGGATCATCCTCCAAGCACTTCAGGAATTGTCTGCAGCCTCCTGCTGCTCCCTTGCCAGAGGCACCACAGGCCAGGGGGGCACATCTGGGCTGCTGTGTCTGGCTGTGGGGCTCCCTGTTCTGGGCAAGGATGAGGAGCTGCAGAGGCTCTGCAGGACTGACCGGATGGGCTTTGGGGCTGTGAGGAGAAGCTGAGGGACCTGGGCTGCTGGAGCTTCTGAAGAGGAGGCCCAGGGCTCATCCTGCAACTGCTGCAAGGGTGGTTTCAGAGAATCACAGAATCAGCAGGGTTGGAAAAAACATTGGACATCATCAAGTCCAACCTGTGCCCTGACACTGCCTTGTCGGCCTCGAGCCTCTACTTCTCCAGGATAAAAACCCCAACTCCCTCAGCCACTCCTCAGAGGACCTGTGTTCCAGATTCCTTAGCAGCCTTGTTGCCCTTCTCTAGACACACTCTCACCCCTCCATGTCTTTTTAAATTCAGGTGCCCAGAACTGGACACTGCCCATCCAGTGCCAAGCAGCGGGGAAGGATCACTGCCCTGCTCCTGCTGGCCACACTGTTCCTGATCCATAAGAGTACGGAAATGGTGGGGAGGGGGTGGGGACAAAGTCTGATTTATCATCAGCTATGAAGGGTCATGATTTTCATATATATTTAGATTGCATTTAATGTGCTGAGGATCAATATAAATGCGACATTACTGATATCAATCTATAAAGATGTACTAAATGAAAATTATTTATTCTAATTGTAACTATAACAATATTTTAGAAATATATATTGTTTAGAAAATATTTGTTATAAAGCAGTAAAGGAAAAATTAGATGTAAGTAGTGCTACAAAGGAGATGGACCCCTTGGCAGATGCTACATGAGAAAAATAAGATACAGGATGCAGTTTGAGATAAGCAAGTGTTTCGAAGCTGGATTGGCCAAAGCCAGGACTACTCCAAGGCAGGGAGATGGGCCCTTTGCAGATGTTATGGGATACAGGATGTCTTAAGATAGAACTGGCCTTGAGATGGACAAAGCTGGGAATATTCCAAGGCAGGGAGTTTGGGTGGTGGTTTGATCCATGAAATAATTACTTTTTGGAACATAATGCTTAGTTATGTATAACACAAAACTTAGAGCACACGCAAAACCAGTAAGGTTATTCATAGGACAAGAGGAAGATGATGAGCCTTCATCTGAAGAAGACCACCAAGAAGCCAAGACGACCCCCTAACAACAAGTGGAGCATATACTATGTAATATAGTGACGTAGATTTTACAAATTGAAAATAGGAGATTTACGAGAAATATTAATGAATATGTATTAGCATACAGTATATAAGTTTAAGTTGGATTACTTTGTTTTATACATGAGGTAGGGTGAGAAACCGCCCCCCCCCCCCCCCCACCCCCGTACCCTGGTCATTTTGCTTATGATTTATCCAAACATTACTTGTCTTTAATTAATCACTGCCAATTCTTTTTTGTATATGCTTGATTATAAAATGCTACTTAAATGAAATTGCATTGCTGCTAAATTCAACTTCGTTGCTTATTAAATTAGACAAATAGAGCTTCATTTATAACAATTTGGTGCTGAAACCTGGGAAATCCAGCCTGGGGAAGGACGGCTAGTCTCGGGAAGGAGTTCCCCATGAGCTCTTTTAAGGTGGTCCCGAGGTTAGACCAGGCTCCCTCAGAAAAGGAGTTCCAATTACGGTAATGCATAAGCAAAGGAAGCCAACAATAGGAGGCACGCACGAAAGCTCCTGTTGGAGTGCCAGCTAAAGGTAAAGGTGCCTGTAAAATGTCTTGTGCACAAGAGCCATGTGGGAAAATTGACAATGTAAGTACCATGGGGTTGGGCAGGGGTGTGGCTGTATGTTTGTGTGTGAAGAATATCTAAAATGGAGGCTGGTAGCCCAGACCCCTGAAGCAAGTGTGAACCTCCCAGTACCGCGTTTTTGGCTTTCTGTGAGGAGACCAGCTGGGAAAGGAGGGAAGTGAAAAGAGAGAACGAGTGAGGTTCCATGGGAGGGATGGCAGGGCCGGTCCCAGCCCGAGAACCCGGGGGAAGGTCCTCGAGAAGAAGGGAGCAATCTGATCGCTGGGTGAGGTGCATAAGGAGGGGAGAAATTGAGTCAAGTTCAATTTTCTTTTAGAAGAAAATAGTTGGTAACTTTAGTTGCTAATTTTAGTATGAGACTAAGAGGGATTGCAAGGGGAAGTGGCTACAAGGATATAGTCAGGGAAGACAGGTTGGGAGAAATATTGGAATTAGGTGTGAGGCAAACAGTTGGCAAAAGACAAGATAGTGCAACAGAATAATAGGTGAGAGGACTGAACCACAAAGTGAGTGAGGGAGACCAAGATTCTCCTGGTACCAAGGATTTCTTGGTTTCTTGCCACGAAAAATGGGTCGAGGAAAAGTAACTCCTTAGACCCAGGAACAGTGAATTATGAAGGAAATTCACAAGAGCCTGGTATACCTGGGAACTGTGACGGGGGTTCTCAGAAGGGGAGCATCCCTCAGGACAGTCCACTGGGAATGATGTTACATTTCTGGGATGCATGGGAATCCTGAAGAGGAAAAAGTAAGCAGAAAATGATTAATTATTGTATGTTTGAATGGACAAAGGAAATGATCCAGAAAGATAATTTATATTGGCCAAAGTTTGGACCCTTTGAAGATTGGATTTGCCTGGCTTTGAATTTGTAAGTGAATTAAAAGAACCTTTTAATCAGGAAGAAAGTGAATATGCTGCTCTGTGGCTTCCCAGGGGAAAGGGTGAATTTGTCACTCAAAGGCAGGGAAGTGAGGGTTTTCCATTCTATCCTTTACAAACTAGAGGGCAAGCAGCCAAAAAAGACAGACACGAGCCCTAGGATCCATTAGATCACCTCCCACCCCCTGATAGGCAACCTAATCAGCCCGTTCAACCCCAAGCCCCCAAGGGTCCTCCTGTAAATGCAAACACACCCCCTATTCAGGAGGAGCCAGTAGCACATAGAACTAATGGTGGGGGACAGGGAGAAGTGATGATGGGGATGGGGAAGCAAAAATGGAAGATGGACTATACCCACTTAGAAAAGTTCCAATGGAAAATCCAGAACAGAGACCTATTGGTGATGTGAGTGTTCCCCTGAACACAGGGGATGTTAGGGAGTTTAAGAAGGAGATGGGCAGGCTGCTAGAGGATCCTCTTGGAGTGGCAGAGAGATTAGATCAGTTCTTGGGGCCAAATATATACACCTGGGTGGAACTGCAGTCTATCTTAGGAATCTTGTTCACCATGGAAGAAAGAGAAATGATTAGACATTCAGGAATGAGCGTTTGGGATAGAGAATGTCAGGGGCCAGACCCGGGGGATCAGAAATGGCCTATGCAAGATCCAGGTTGGAATAATCAGAATGAAAGACACAGGCAGAATATGAGTGATCTCTGGTGGCTGATTATCTGAGGAATCTGGAAAGCAGTGCCCAAGGGGCAGAATACAAGGAAAGCTCTAAGTGAGCACCAAGGGAAGGATGAACCCCTGGCAGACCGGTTAGAAAGACTAAGAAAAGCCTTGCAGTTATATTCAGGTGTAGACCCTGATGCTGCAGCAGGACAGGTCCTTTTGAAAACACAATTTGTAGCTAAGTCCTGGGGGGACATCAGGAAGAAGCTGGAAAAAGTAGAAAATTGGCAGTATAGGGGACTTCAGGAATTGTTAAGAGAAGCACAGAAAGTGCATCTGAGAAGAGATGAGGAAAAGATAAAAGACAAACCCACAGATTTTACTGGCAGCAGTCAATGAATCACAGACAACCGTGAATACAGAGAAGCGCTCAGGAAAGAACAAACAACAGAAAAAGGCAGGTCCCACCTCTGGGGATACGAGACCCACGTGTTTTTCCTGTCACCAGAAAGGACACTTACAAACTTCTTGTCCCACCTCCAGGGGTACAGGACCCACTTGTTTTGTATTGCCACAATAAGGGACATCTACAGGAATTCTGCAGAAAGAGGCAGCAAGATGAGAAAATATTTCAAGAAGACTAGAGGGCTCAGGGGCTCTATTTAATGAGGACTGAACACATAGATGAACCCTTGATAAAACTGGAAATAGGTCCTCAAAATGAAGAAATCACATTTTTGGTGGACACAGAAGCTACTAGGTCCACCCTAAGAAAACTACCACAAGGATGTGAAGTAAGCTGTGAACGTGTCCCTGTAATTGGGGTTAAAGGAGAAGTTTTTCAAGTTCCTGTAATTAAAAATGTGCAGAATGAATTAGATGAAAAATTTAGATTGAATGATTTGTTATTAATATCTGAGGCTGATAATAATTTATTAGGAAGGGACTTAATAATAACCTTGGGAATTAAAATAACACCCTCTGAAGGAAAACTTAAAATCTGTTCTTTAACTGAAGAAGATAATTTTGAGATTAGTGACACTCTGTGGTATACTGGTGAAGTAGGAAAATTAAACATTCAGCCCATTAGCATTGAAATACAGAACCCAGAAATCCCCATTTGAGTAAAACAATATCCGATATCACTGGAAGGTTGGAAGGGATTGAAACCGGTAGTTGAGAATTCAGTACTTCAGGGGGTGGTGGAGTCCTGTGTGTCACCACATAATTCCCACATCCTGCCCGTAAAGAAGCCTGATGGTAGCTACCGACTAGTGCAGGATCTCAGAGCGGTAAATCAAAGAACCATTACCCGCTGTCCAGGAGTAGCTAAGCCAGAGACCTCCTAATTACATTTGGTACAGTGTCATTGATTTAAAGGATGCCTTTTGAACTTGCCCTCTGGATGAGGGCAGTAGGGATTGCCTTTGAGTAGGAGGACCCAGATACAGGTAGGAGAGAGCAATTCAGGTGAACGGTGCTACCACAAGGTTTTACAGAGGCACTGAATCTTTTTGGGAGGGCGTTAGAAAATCTTTGGAAGTCCTTTGAGTTACCCAAAGGAATTAAGTTGCTACAGTATGTAGATGATTTGTTAGTAGCAAGAGAAATTGAAGAGGAAACTAGAAAGGGTACCATTAAGCTTCTAAATTTTCTGGGAGAAAACGGGCTGAAGATATCAAAGTCAAATTTGCAGTTTGTAGAGTCAGAAGTGCGGTATTTAGGTCATTGATTAGTAAGCAAAAGAAAAAGCTAGATCCTGAAAGGGTTCCAGGAATATTGCATATGGGACCCCCAAAGTCTAAAAGAGAAATAAAGCAGTTTTTGAGTCTTTTGGGTTATTGTAGGCAAGAGATAGAAGGGTGTAGCAGAAAAGTGAAATTTCTATATCAGAAATTAACTACCAATCACTTGAAATGGGATGAAAGGGATCAGGAAAATTTTGAGCAAGTTAAAGAAGCCCTACTGCAAGCCCCTTTACTGAGTCTTCCCAATTTAGACAAGCCTTTTCAATTATTTGTTAATACAGTTGATCAAATGGCTTATGAAGTATTGACTCAAAATTGGGCAGAAAGCCAAAAGCCCGTAGGATATTACTCCAAATGATTGGATCCAATTAGTAAGAGTTGGCCAACATGCCTGCAAGCTCTGGTAGTCACTGCTGTGTTAGTAGAAGAAGCCCAAAAAGTAACCTTTGGGGCACCACTGGAATTGTATACACCCCATAATACTAGGGGATTCCCTGCTAGAGAGGCCAAAACATGGTTAACTGATAGCAGAATATTAAAATATGAGGCTCTCTTGATAGACTCCTCTGAATTAGAGCTGAGAGTGACAAATATACAAGGCCCCACTCAGTTCCTTTAGGAGACCCATGGGAAGAATTAATACATGATTGCACAGAGGTCTTAGAGTTACAAAAACAATATGCCCAGATTTAAGAGAACAAGAATTAAAAACAGGAGAAAAAATATTTATAGATGTATCATCCTAAGTGGTAGATGGAATAAGGAAACCTGGGTATGCCATAATTTGTGGGGAAAAACTGGAAGTGAATGAATCTGGTCCCCTTAGCCCGTCCTGGTCAGCACAAACCTGTGATCTCTATGCATTATTCTGTGCGTTGCTGTTATTAAAGGATCAAGAAGGGACCATATACACCAACTCAAAATATGCCTTTGTTGTAGTGCATACATTTAGAAATATTTGGAACAAAGGGAACTTATAAACATTCAAATAAAAGGATTAGTGCACCAAGGATTGATAATTCAAATACTTAAAGCTTTGAGGAGTCCAAAAAAAGATAGCAGTCGTTCATGTGAAAGGCCACCAAAGGGGGAGAGACATGAAAAAAAGAAGAAACAATTTGGCTGATGATGAAGCTAAGAAAGCTGCCCTGAGGGAAAACAGCAATGTAATTATGACTTTTCAGGAAGCAGGAGCACAAAATCAAACACCATACTTTTCTTTAGCAGAAGTAGAAGCCATGAAAAACCTAGGAGCAACTCTAAAAGAGGGACAATGGATTCTCCTTGACAAAACCACAGTTCGAACGGCAGAAAAAGGCTAGACTCATGCTTCAAGGGTAAAAGGACCTATACCCAATAAAGATTGGAAAATTATTTCGACACCAGGAGACCTGAAAGTAAAATGATAAAAGACTTAAAATTGATTAAACCTTTTTATTGAGGTCCAAAATACAGTTTAAAGTAAAACTATAATTAAGCCCCGACATGTCTGAAGAGAGTATTTGGTGCCCAGAGGCTATAGCTCATATGTAAAATCACTTTCTGCTGTGGATTTCACATAATGCTGCAATACATTTGTTGTGCCACCAGGATATTGAAAGAATAACCCAGCCCCAGGATATTCAAGATATCCTTAGCACAGAAAGGTCAGAAGCTGCCATCCCACAGAGAGAAGTTTCCATGTTTCAGCAAGGTTGCTGCAAACACGGTCATCAGTGTGAGCGGTGTAAAGCAGTGACCATGAAGTGGCTGAGACAAAGACATTGGCACAGAACAACTGTACCTTGGGACCAAAGAGATGTAGCTTTTATCATCCATTGTATAGGATGTTTTAGTAGAGTAGAGCAAGACTTTAGAATGCAAAATTGGGTTTTAGCACTGATCAGCATTGATACTTGTCTTGGTTTGAAAGAGACAGATGTTTACTAAGGAGAGAGAGAGGC
>JAIXNV010001095.1:0-14693 GCA_020917445.1 Riparia riparia
CAAAGGCAGAGAGAGCCACAATTACCAAGTAACCAGCAAGTAACGGCAGACTAGGAAAGCCCCTAAAAATCGCGTTAAGTGTTGAAGGCATTAGCCATTCTCTGAGAGGACGAAGTTTACAGCACACCTGCCAGCCGCCCTTCAGCACTTTTTCCTTTGGGAACAAAAAATGACCTCTCGCCCCGAAGCAGCTGAAAGGCCTTGTGGATATCCCCCTTCCCTGGTCCTGCACTGGTTTGCTCAGAATTGTTTATGTAACTGCTTCACGTATTTGAGATAAAAATCAGGGCAGTTATTTTCGGTTCACTTTTACTGAGCCGGACGGTGCAGCTCCTGTTCCAGGTGTCCTGCATGACTGAGCCCCAGGATCACAGGATGGCCTGAGCTGGAAGGGACCTTAATGAGCACCTTGCTTCCACTCCCCCTGCCATTAACAGGGCCAAACAGGTGCTTCTTTTGGCCCCCTCCCCCGCCCCAGGATACAGATTGTGTCCTAAGCCACTCTTCCCTTCCCCCACAGAGGCTTCGCTTTTGTGGCTGCTCATGCAGGACAGTGAAGCAGGAGTAACATGAGCTTCTGGAAGCCAGCCTGTTACAGTTTGGGAATGTGTGATCCAGTTAGCACGGCTCATAAATCAGCTCCATAATATGGTCACAGGGAAAAAAACAAAAAAAAAAAACCCCCCAACAAAAAAAAAAAAAAAAAAAAAAAAAACCCACAAGCAAACAAACAAACAAACCAAAGCCCATCCTGTTTTTAGAGGGAACAACACAGTATTGAGGTTGTGGGTTTGCAGGACTGTTCCAGCAGCAGCAGGTAAATGAAATCTCAATCTGGCAGACAAAACAAGAGGGCTGAGCTCCCCAGAGCACCTGCCAAGGGTTCAGGAGCAGCAGCAACAGCTTTCCCTACACCTTAGAGATCAGTTAGGGCACAGCAGTGGCATCCCTAATCCCACACTTGGGTGGGGATATCCTCCCCCTGAGCAGGCTCGCTGTCTGTGGGAATAGGAAAGCAGTAACCCTTGGCCCCAGCAGAAATGATGGCACATCGGGATGCACATTTCCATGCTCCCTGATCCGTGACTGGTGGTGGCTCACGGCTCTGTGCTCTGTTTGGATGCTGCCCAGAGTCACTCTAAGGGGCGCATTCTCAAGTGGTATTTTTGCTCAGCATGCAAATGGTTTAATTTTTAAATCAACCACTCTCCTCAGCTTTACTGAGCAAAGCTTCACACAAAGCTTTCTTAATTCATCAGAGCAAGCAGGGACAACAAAGCTAAAAGGAACCTTGTCTCATTTCCTCTTCTGCCAGTGAGTAAGAGCTGAGCCCAGACAGACAGACAGGGCTGACACACGCCAACAGCTCCTTTGCTGAGCCTGCCCTGCCCTTTTGTCTCAGGCTGCAGCAAGGAGAACTGAATATGAACATTTAAGAGCAGGAGTGCTGCTAAAACGAAGTCTATTTGTGTTATCTTGGGACCACCATCTTTATTATGCCTTTAACATCTCATTGATCCGACCATTAAATTTCTTCCACACAACAGTCATTGGATTTTGAATTCCAATAGGCCAAAAGAAATCCAGGCAAAAAGACATCCATTAATTCCAAAATGTAAATAACTTTATATTACTTTATTAAACAGCCATTTCTAAATAACAGTAAAAAATATGAAAACATGCAGCATTTGGTGTTCTTAAAAAAACATTGTCCAAAATAAAGACTGTTAGAAAAATTAAACAAGTTTAGCCCCAATACCCCTTCTGCTCTCCCATAAAATGTTTGGTAGTTACACTGTTCCAGCTCCTTTAGCAAAGCTTAACCTTGTGTACATTAGTAATTCTATTACAAGAGGTTGGTTTTTTTATTCACATTGCTTCTGTAAACGTGATCAATTTAAAAAATGCCTTGTTACCAAGTTTAAGGAACTACTGTTTTCCTGTACAATCAATATAAATAGGAAGATCCTGGATTTTCCTGCCATTCTAATCAGCACTCCATTTAATGAAACATTAAAGATTTCAATTAGTATAAAAATATAACCATAGAATAAATGTCTGAGAAGATTCAGTATTTGAGTGAGTCTTAGTTAATAGGCAATTAAAATGCTATTTATGACTTCCAAATCTGGACATCACTTCTATACAGCTTCTGCTCTTCCAAGACTCACAGTGCTGCACACCAAGGCACTGCTTATCCTCCTGAAAAATTCATTTATTTACTACAAATAATTTAACATGTAGCTGAACTAACAAGCAGGTGGGAGATGGATGGCCAGGGTACAGTCAGGGTACAGTCAAAACTGCTCACAAGCCACACCAGTGGGCACCTGCTCTTCGAGGGGGGCATCTCAAAACGTCTGTAGAAGTTGTCAGGAATCCTGTTTTACTGAACAATGCTGGTGTGGGAGATCTGCAAAGCAAAGTCACAGGCTTGCTCCTTTTCCCTTCAGAAACAGAAATAACTGGCTTGGTCCCAGGAGAAACGGTAAGGCACAACAGCAGGCTATTTGGGAAGCCTTGGTACTAGAAAGACTGGAGTTATTTCACTGACAGGAATTACTGGTTTTTTTTTCTCTAAACAGTATCTCTACACATTTATATTTTTAAAAAAATTATTCTTACCTTTATTTTAACTGGCCTCCAAGTAAAAGTAAGACAAAAGTGCTACATCTAAAAATGGTGGGATGTCATAATCAGATTTCTTGTACAAACACTACCTTGGCACAGAGGATATTTGCCCTGTGTGTGCTACCACCTTCCTTTCATCTGCTTCAGAAATCTGTGAGCCAAAACTTCATCTTCTAAACTATGAAGAGAACTCTCAAGGCTTTATTTAGCACTTCTCAAGTATGAGACAGTACAAAAACAGTCTTGCACAACTACTTTTCCCAAATGTCTTACAGCAGCGTTTTCTACATGCTTATCTCCAGTTCTTTTGTTTGGATTCCTGCAAAGGGAAGGAAACAGGACACCAAATCCAAGAAGGCAGCAGGCACCCAGTGATGCCAGCCCCCTTGGCAAGGGAATGTGTCTGAGCACTAAGCACTGTGCAGAGAGCAACAGAGGGAAAGAGCAAAAGTAAAAGGAGGAAGGAAAGGTAATGCTCTATCTCAGAGTTGGACACAACCTCCAGGACTGATTTGCCCTGGGTTGAAATTATACTAAACCGAACCAGCAGAACAACTGCTTCCCCCACTTTCTGGAATGACAGTGATACTGCCTGACTGGTTAGCTGCAGTCAGATTGTTACAGGCTAGTATAGGAACAACTCTGTCTGTCACAAGCTACATTTCAATACAGATTTTCAGTTGTGAAGTCTTGGGAAAGTGAGGAAAAACAGCATGTCCTGTCAGACATCACCCACTGTAATGGCTGAGCTCTGAGCAGACCCTCCAGCGTGGTAAACAGCATTTCATGAGCAGAAAGGCCCAACGTGCTGAGCAAACTAAACTTTGTAAGCGAGAGGCTGCTCTGTGCAAAGCAGATCGAGGGGAGGTGGGCTCCTCTTCCAGGCACATGACAGCTGCCACTGTCACTCTGAAGTGGCTTTCTTCCCTTTCCAGCTCCTTTGTCTCTCCTCCAGTTCAGCTTCAGTGAAAGCAGCTGGGCCCCAGTTTGTGATTAAGTGAGGATTCTTGGAGCCTGGAAGACAGAGAGCAATATTTGATACAGGCAGATCTGACACGGATGTTACACACCTGCAATGCAGTGTTCAGGCTGATCCTTGTTTTGTTTTAAACATAAAAGAAGCAAATAATAATGAAAATGAAATCACTATAGTAGGGTCAATAGAAGTAAAGACTTGAAAATTCCCATCAGCAGTTGTCACAAAGGCTGATATTTATAGGCTGCTGTGAAACCAGTAAACTACAAGAAAAAGCAGATGTCAGTAAGTCACCAGGTGATGTAAGTACATGAGACAGAAAAAATACATATTTTTGTAACTCGTGTGTTGATAGCTCACCTGGCTCTATTAGTCGAATCAATCCCTCATGATGAGCTACTTTATCTTTCCAACTCTTGGTGTTGTTAGCTGCCGTTTCCAACTTCTTCTTAACCTCCTGAAATAAGACAGAGCCTGCTTGAAAACAAGAACAGCTTTACACCATTTATATAAAAAGATACAACACCTTTTAAAGCAAAAGCCAGACCCATGCTAATTCCCCCAGCCCTCTGTTTAGCGTGGAACCATCCTAACTAATTTAGTCACCACCACCCCCAAAAAAAAAGTTGTCAAACCAGAACCCCAAAATAATAAGATTTTCTAAGATTCTGTAGCTTTTTATTGAAGCTAGTCTTCATTTTTCAACCTAGACTGGTCTTTTGTGCAATTCCAAATAGAAGGCTGGAATGTTTAATTATTTCCAAAATAAATGTTTTGTTGATTGATTGATTTTTTTGGGGGGGTGTGTGTGTGGTTTTAGAAGTCTATTGTATTCAGCAAGTCCTCTGGAGTAGTAAATGATGCTTCCCACACAAAAAGCCTGGAGATGTCACCTAAAGAGTCAAATACTAGCCAGAAGTAATCCTGTGGTGGTGTGAGATGTAACACCACCCTGGAAAGTTGTAAATTGGCCATGACTACCGCAGCTGGGCCCTTGCTTGCAGTGAGTGCAGCATTTGTGTTCTGTGCCAGGCAAGACAGCTCCCTGGCTTGTCCTTCAGAGCTCACCCCGTAAACACCCTTCCCTGTTAAATACAAACCCAGCCAGGCTTTCTTTCCTGACCTAAACAAATGCAGGATCAACACCCCTCCAGCCCTGAAAAGCATGCAGCACTTCAGCTTCTGTACTTGTTGGATTCTGGCTCTCATTTCTTCCATGAACAGTTATTGACCTTCCCCCAAAACACTTAGCAGGGCAGAGAGCAGGCCTGGCATCTGGGACACGAGGCACTGCTGCACATTGAGAATCTGAGCTAACTCCTACCTCTCCTTGACTTCCATTCGGTGCTTAAATACCTTTTTGAAGAGTAGGTGCCTACACATTGACTTTTCATCTGTTGAAGACAATACTGTGCCATGACATAATCAAAATACTGCAAGAATTACTAACTAGGAAGCAAAATGCACCCAGTTACGGCACATGCACATGAAGTGAGTCTGCAGTAGAAGACATGTACACAGTATTTCAGGATGTGACTGGCCTGCATGCAAATTGTGACAAAAATAAGTAAAAGAGGTTCAGAGGTGTGTCTAAAACAGAAACTCTTCTTCAAATATATCTCCTGGTCTAAAAACCAAGTAAAAAC
This sequence comes from Riparia riparia, assembly GCA_020917445.1. Classification (NCBI taxonomy): domain Eukaryota; kingdom Metazoa; phylum Chordata; class Aves; order Passeriformes; family Hirundinidae; genus Riparia; species Riparia riparia. Next base: position 5,254 of record JAIXNV010001095.1, read on the forward strand.
TAGAGAAAAAAGCCAACCCAACTATCCTACCTCTTATTGTAACTTCTGTGCCATACTAACCCTTAAAGAAGCATAATATAGAAGAACTTCAAATTCAATCTATGAATAAGGATAAGAGGTTGATAACCAGAGCAGCTCACCTCATACTGCTCAAGGGCCTCCTTTCTTTCCAATTCAAGTTGTTTCAGTTGCTGCATGGCCACTTGGAGAGCCTGGTCCTTCATCATTCTCTGGTTTTCCAGCTCTTGCTTCTCTGCTTCTGTCATCTGAATGGTCTGTTGCTGCTGCAGATGCCATTTTTCCAGTTCAGCTCTCTTTGCTGTCTCCTCTTCCAGCAATCTGCAATGGGGATTGTGACATTAACTGCATTTTAACATAAGTTGTATCCATGTAGGAACGTTTTGGGTTTGGTTTTGGGGTTTTTTGTTTGTTTGGTTGGTTGGTTGGGGTTTTTTGGTTTTTGTTTTGTTTTGGTTTGTTTGTTTGTTTGTTTTGGTAGGGTAAGAGAAAATTATTTTTAAAAAAAGCTTGGGAAGCAGGGAAAAAAATTGTTTGTTGGCTTGCCTTCAGTGTCATGCAAGCAGTCTGACTGCTACAAAGGGCTATTCAGAAAATGCAGTCAATAATGCAAACACACAACATAAAGCCCCAGAAGAAACAGGCATGCATAAGTTATCTTCATTGTCTTAGGAGGACTGAGTATATGAAGAAAAAAAACATTCCACAGAGCCCCTGTAAGAAGAAATTTAACTCTTTATCATTACAGTTTAAACCTGTGATAAAATACAGCAGAAAGTCATTTTTAGATATTGCTTCATCTGCTGTACAGAGTGATCTCAGTTTTTCACATGCTGACACACACAAGACCTGATGGGAAAATAACTGCACCCACTTTTCCAAAAGTACTGAGCTTGACCTCTGCTAAAGGCTAATCAGACATATTTTAAAAATCATAAACAGCAGCTTCAGCCTTCGTATCTTAAGGAAAAATATATTCTGTCCTGTGTTTGGACTTGAAGGTAGTTCCCCATTCCATGAAGCAAAGAGTCATTAGCAGCAGGGCACAGGTACTCACTATTGGCAGGGGGAACTGAAACACTTTTCTACCTGGTCAAAGCCATACCTGGCCTGAAGTTTCCTCACAGTCTCTTCATCTTGACGTGCCTGTTTCTCATCCTCCAATGCTTCCTGCAGCTGTTTATACATTTCTTCCAGTTCACGTACTCTTTGTAAATACTGTTCCAGTTCAGATGATTTCTGAGCAACCTGCTCTTCCATTTTTTGTCTTACCTAGCATCATAAAGTTGGGACACATGAGCAACCATTCAACTCAGGTTTCCAATTTTTAAAGGAAACGCCAGGTTTCCCTCAGGCCATGTTTTCAGAGACAAACTTTTCCTGCTGACTGCAGAGCAGAACTGATAAAATTGAGGCTAGATCTGCAGATGTGGAACTAAGAGCATTTCAAAAAATAAATAAGACAGGCTACTTATACTGACCTACTTCCTGCAGGAAGTACAGGATTTCTACAGGGGTTCAAACCTAATTTCAGTCAGCCTGGTCTTGTTGCTTAGTTTACAGATACACAACTGAAGGAAGAGAAAGGCTGCAGAGAAGCCAGGCACAAAGGTCAGGCTGCTTTAATGGCACTGTTTTCACTCCTCCCCTGGCAGCAGTGTATCTCACACACTTATGTCTCTGGATATAACAGGATGGATAAAGGGTTGGAAAACGGTGAAGGAGGTTGGCATGTCCTGTCCCATTGGTCTGCAGCCTGCTCCCCCCTCTGCTGACCCAAATCCCAGTGACCCAGAAAGAGATTGTATTCAGGAATTCACGCTCAGCCCAAAAAGCAGCACTCTGTGCATTAATGTTCTGAGATGTCCCATCACATCACTTTTTTTCTTTTTTTTCCCAAACTAACAGAACAACCTGACAAAGCCCTTGAAGACCGAAAACCAGTTTTTTGGGGAATCCTCAGTGTAGCTGAATAGTAACAGGATTGTAAAGCAACAGTATTTCTTTAAATTTTATATTTGTGTGTGTGCATAATTGTAAAAGAGCACACAGCATAAAAAAACAATAGTTCTAGGAACGCGTAAAATGCATTTCGATTATGCCCGATTCATTTTGTTTATTCATACAGCAAGTACAGGCTTCAGGTTTTCCATCTCTGAAAACTGCAAGGAGAACTTCAGTCTGCATATATCCTTCAAATAGTCTATTTTTTCCCCAGCTTCCCCATAATATTTAAACTCTGAATGCTGTACAAATTGTAGCTGAGCTGTTACTGGTGAATTCAAATACTGGAAAAATATTTTATTCCTACATCTCAAATAAATGCAGCACAGATTCCGTTCTCCAGCCTCCTGCAAAATCTGTGGAATCCTTTCAGTGGCTGCCTGTGAGGGAAGCCCTTGCTGAACATATGGCTCCCTATGTGTAATAGCAGCAAAACCCCTCATGCTCTACTCACCATTTTTTCTCTCTCCAGCTCCAAACTGAAGCGATCTTGTAATTCAACTTGAGTCTGAAGTCTTTTCTTCTCCTCCTCAGCAGCACGAGCAGCTGCTGCTTCCAGTTGCTGGAAGAGAAGGGTGGGGGGTAGGGGGAGGAAAAGAAGGAAAAAACCAATTTGTCAAAACTAAATAATTTTGAGCGAATGGAACCTTATTTAACAATTTTTGGTTTTAACAAAAATGGAAGAAGCCTTCCAAAGCATCAAGGCACCTGTTTGGGTTTTTAATGTCTGAGACTATTCACAACTTTTAAATATAATTTTCTATTTTGATTGTTTGCAAGACAATTTTAAATTTACCAATGAAAAGGCAATTACCTGACTATCTCAAAGTTTCCTCTGAATCCTGCTTTGCTCAAGTGATATAAATCACTGTATTTCCTCCTCTACCTCAATAGGATAAAAAACGGTTATGAAAAACCACATTTCAGGCAGGACTCCATAGGACTTCCAACAGTGAAAACATGCCAGCATACACAGAGTTCATACAGAAACAGAAATGAGAAGCACTGAATTGCCATGGGAAAGCAGAAGCGCTACGAACTTTGACTAGAATTAGTGATTGTGCTATTGTGAATCATCCCTCTAACATCCCCTAAACTGCCAAGTAAGGTAAGTAAAATCCCGGTCCATAATCAACACTTGAAATTAGGAGGAACATTGGCTAAGGCCTGGAAAACAGCTGCTGGTGCCTTTCTACCTTCTTGCATCTTGTTTTACTTTTGTTGCATCTTGATTTTGCAATTAAAGACAGTGGTCAGAGTTTTTCCTTTCGTCAGGATTTCAACCCCACACGGTTAGAAATTTTCAAGCACCAGCCTAAACTTTATCAGTGCTGCAAACAAAACCATTTTTTCACAAAAGTTTCCTAAGAAACTTCTCTGATGCTTCTTCTTTAATATGCTGGGCTGTAGAAATTGTTTCCACAGATCTTTTGTAAGAGCAGGGCACAATATGAAGATGACGTGGACCTGTTGGAGCAAGCCCAGAGGAGGTGACACTGGAGGTGTCCAGACAAGATGTGGATGCCTCACCCCTGAAAGTGTTCAAGGCCAGGTTGGATGGCTCTTTGAGTAACCTGGTGCAGTGGAAGCTGCCTCTGCCCACAGCAGGGAGACTGAACTGGATGATCTTTAAGGTCCTCTCCACACCAAACCTTTCTGTGATTCTGCCATGCTCCTGAAGGCACCACATTTAAACCATCCCCCCTAACCAACCTAAATGAGCTAATGAGATGCCCCAATGATTAAAACTGCCAAGCTAAAACTTTCACTCTTTTATGTGCTTGTAATATCCCTCCGGTCTGAAACAGATGGGAAGAAGTGAAGGAGAAGGCTCAGGTTTCTGGGTTTGTGTTGCAGAACATAGCACAGAACTGCTCTCCTTTGCAAGGCTTAAATGATGCCAGTGTTTTAGAGGCAGCATTCTTCCTCTGCCAAGACATTCAAAAGCATGTAATTGTAGTAAAATCCAAGATGCTTATTTAAGTGAAATCTCCTCTAGATTTCTTTCCCCGCTCTGAAATTAAACAAACATTGCCAATACTGAGCTGAGAGGGCGAATGTACAGAGTCACAGGCAAGGGAAGGTGCCAGGCCATTGCCAGAAAGTTCGAAAAGAAAATTATCTTTGTCCACTCAGTATCAGCAACTTCCTGCTGAATCCAACAAAGCTGTTCCTAGCAGGTAAGGTTACTGGGAACTGTGCACTTCAGGGAAAAGCCACAAGTGTTGGAGGGGGGAGTCAACAGGAACACACTGTTCCAGCACGTGTGAGACAGCACAGAGCCTCCAAAGCCCATGCAAGACCCCCAGATTGAAACAAAAGAAAAACCTACCTTCCTGTCTGTTCAACGTGCACGTCAAAATTCCATTTAAAAAAAATGAAAAAATCTATTTTAGACAAAAGCATTTATTCTTTTGAAATACTCTGCTGCAGGAGCTACCAGAATACAAACCAGTCCCAAAGTGCACTTTGGCAAATGCTGCATAAATGGTGGCTCACTGCCATCAGAAGCAAATCAACCTCTCAGCTTCCCAGAACAATCCAGTTTCCTGAAGCATTTACAAAGTCTTTTCCTTGAAGAACATTTTTCTAACTAATCAGACATTCTCAGTTCCTCCAACAATGCAACTCCCCTCTAGTTCCACCTAGGCAAAGTGCAGTAGTTCATGCCAGAGCCTAAGATACTTTCCTTGAGAAATCATTTTAATCCAGCCCACTTCAAGAGATGCCACAACTCTCTTTAGTTTACCCATTATGATTTTTATGGAACTGGAGCCTGCCAACATCCTACTGCTCCTTTGGGGTTTCTCTCATGTTGTCTTCCCCCCTAAATATTTTTCCATAAAGTAAACAATGCAGAAATCCAAACTTATGGTTTCTGTTAACAGGTACATTACTTACCAGTAGAAGGTAACATAGGCTATCCTTTATTGTCTATTTTGCATTCTGAATCTTATACACATGGTAGTGTTGCCATATTCTATTAGCTTTCTGTCCATGTTTACATTTTTTAGTGGAGTCTTCCCATGCTTATAACACAAACCAAGTGGTTGTTTTTCACATTCCTCTCTGATGAGGGACAACTGATTGACTTCTAGCCTGGCCAGTGAGATGGAGAGGTGGTAACCTTGTTCTCCAATCCCTGGTCACTGTCCAGAATCTATATAAGCGAGTAATCAAAATAAAGTTAGCCTTCTTTTGCTTTGGAGTTGGAGCGTATCATTTCTCTTTGTGTCCCCTAGCAACCTGGTAGACTACAGGTAGGTGCCAAAATCAAATCAAAAATGGTTTTCCACTGTCAGACTCAGTTTAAGGCAAACAGAATAATACCTACATCAGGACCGTCAGTGTAAGATTAATTTTAAATAAGACAAATTTCTCCTTGTGACAATGACAAGACTCTTAAAAATGCAGGGTTTTTTATTATTTTATCTGCTTTCTAGACTCAAAACCTTTAATGCCCTCACAATATTTATAGCTGCAAAGATCACTGGAGTTTCTTCTAAGGGCTAAAATTGGTGGAGTTTATTTACACAAAAAGCCTCAAGCAATGATGCAGACTTGTCCTAAATGGGAACTCGAAGAACTTATATTAATTTAGGGAGGTAGTGGAAACATGTAGAGTAAACAAAGGAAGATCTGGACTGCTCTAGCAGCAGGGACTCAGCAGCCAAAATCTAAAGCAGCAGGTGAGGAGGGTTTGAATGTGAATATTGGGTTCTAAGCCATTTTCAAGGCACACTCCACACTAAAAGCTCTCATAGCAAGAAAAGCCACATCTTTTGTTTTTAAAGATAGAAATTATAGAAATTACATCTGTGAGAACAGTTCCCATAAACAAATACTGTAACAAAACTGCAGAAAAAAAATCTTCATGGGAAGCCCCAGGTTTGACAGACGTGTCTGACGGGATAGGAAAACCAAAAACGCAAAAGCAACTGAAAATACTGGTCTCTCCTGTCCTCAGACACCATCCAAAGAGCTGGCAGGTTCTTCTCCACCAGCCTCTCCCCTGCTCAGTACAGGGGCCTGAAACAAGTGCAGCTCCTCTGGAGGAGTCTGCTCAATTTGCCTGAACAGGACAGAGATGCCCAGTTCCACTCCAAGAAGCCCAGTTCAAGCACAGGGATTGAGCTTTAGCTGGAAGCTCGGCGGCTCCCAATCCCACCTTCCGCACAGTCTCCAGTTCCTTCTGCTTGTTCTCGTTGGCTGCCTGCAGCTCCTTCATCTGCCTCTCCAACTCCTCCTGCTCAGCCAGCAGCTTCTGGCGCAGCTCCTTCCGTTTCTGCCGTGCTTCTTTGTGGGGAGGAGGGCTCCCCGCCCGCAGCAGGTTCACAGTGCTCTGGATGGCTGGAGGGAAGAGGGAGAGAACACCATGAAGGGCAATGCTGAACTTTCTGGGTAGACTCTGTGAAGTGACTTGCAGTGCTGTGCTGGCTGTTGGGCTGGGGATTTTCAGTTATATTTTTAAATCAGAAAACACTGTTGTCAGTTGTCCTAATTCTCATCAGGCTGTCTGTCAACACAAACCAGAAGTGAAAGACATCTCTCAGTACTGGCTGTATGCCACAAGGATAAGGTCTGGCAATTCCACTGCATTAGGTCAATTCCAATATCGATTTTTAACAGGCTATGGACATATGAGTCACTTATATGCCCAGCTGCAAGAAAAAACCCCAGAACTCCAGGATTTCTTACTACCTAGACTCAGTGACTAACCAAGGAGTAAGATTTATCTATCCTCCCTAGAGCCAAGCTTAAACACTGTATTCTTACAGATACTCTGAGGGAAAACTTTCTCCCAGTAAGACAGTAGGTCTCACTCACTTACATGTAGTGAGAAAATATTTAAGACAGCAAAACTGAGGAGTGGCAGATGATTTTGGTATTTTATTCACATACCACAACCATGAAAATGTATCTCCTTTTGAATCATTCATCATACACCTGACTTTGGTGCAATGAAACACATGTTACAGGTAAAGAGGAAAGTGCTAATGAAAGCCCACAGCCCCAAATATTTAACTGCTGCACATTCTTCAATGGCATTGGTAACAGCAGCTTTCTACCTCACTCTGCAGATGGATGTACCCATCAAATATCTAGGAATGTCTCACAGGACAAATATCTTTACGGTGGGAACAGAAAAGCAAGCCCTAATTCCCAGCTTTATCCTCAGCTCACCAAACCATACTACTTCAAGCAAAACTGTAAAAGCAAAGCCAGTATTTTACAGTGCCAAAATGAACAAGTTTTCCCGTTCTCCCCAAAAGCAATGATTTACAATGTTGCTTCTCTTCCTCATCCCTAGAAGTAGAGTCAATATAAAAAACAATAATAATAATTTCAGTTTGGTTATGGCTGCCTGAATTGAGGCACCTACATGAGAAAAACCCATTTCCCTTATGTGGATCCTTAATTCTTCCTGAGTCTCAGCCCCGTAAGGATCCAAAACAGAGATATCAAAAAAAATAAAAAGACCAAGAATTTCAAATTTGAGTAAAGCATTGCTGTAAGAATTCCACTAACCTTAACTTTCACATAACTAGCATTTTTGAAACCTCACCTTGAATCCATTCCTGCTTCTTCTTTTTATCAGAGGCACTGATCTCAAAGGTTTTATCAAGACATTTTATGAGAAACAGGCATTTCTTTCCATCTTTGTCAGGCAAGGCCTAGAATGGGTAACAATAAAGATTAGCTTTGCTAACACTGAAATCTAAGTTACAAAGTCAAGCAGCATCTATGCAATTATGTGTCACAGAGACACAAATACCAGCAGTAAGAGCCTTTATTAAAAGGGTGTTCATGAACTGGTGTCACATGAAGTAAAAGAGCTCTTAAAAAAGATACCAGGAGTCAATCCCCCCCACACAAAAAGGATTAATTCTGATCTTTAGAGACATACATAGTTTTTGGAGTGGTTTTACCTCTACACAACAGTTGCCATCCAATATGATGTCCCCCTTCTTGTCCTTTAAATCTTCACTTACATAGTAGGAAATAATATTGGGTTTAAGCACAAACCATCGTTCCATCCAATTTTTCCGTTTGTGACCTTTTTTCAGCATGTAGCCCTGTTAAAAGCAACAGATCAGCTGAATGCCTGGCCTCTGCTGAACCATCTGGTCTTCTGGTTATGTAAAGACCCAATAGAACACATAGAAAAGTTACCTCATAGCCCCAGATACTTTCAAAGTTAGCCAGTATTTCAGCTGTACCTTCCACTTCTGAAATCATATTTCCCCAATACTTATATAAACTTTTGTCTGACATTTAACTTCAAAAAAAGCCAAATCACAGATGAAACTCAAACACCAACATCAATATAAGCTATGAACAGGCCATATAGAAAGTATACTCATGGTATTCCAGATTAAGAGGATGAAGATGTCAGAAAGGAGACCAAGGAACATTTTTCTCTAACAGCTTTCATTTATCACAGTTTTTGATACAAGCAAATGAGCTTGCATTTAAATATATATATATATATATATATATATATCTCAAGAAATGTGCTGTGGCATATTTAAGCCAAAGATACCTTTCTCTACAGGACTGAGGGGAAAGAAAACATTCAGAACAGTTGAAGCAGCTTTTTTGTTTAAAAAACAAACCGAACCAGACAAAAACCCAAGCCACCCCCTACACATACAGCTTATCTGTGCTCAGCTCTTCTAGCCACTTAAGCATGTCCAGAGCCAAGGCCATGCCTATTCCCAGGTGCCATCCCACTCCCTCGCTCCAGGCCAGGAATGCACAGAGACACAGCTTTGTTTGCCGCCTCTGTACTCAGGTCTGAGCTCTGGGTGGTTTCAAGGCCATGTGAAGGACTCCTGCAGCTTCAATCTTTCATGCTTTGCACAATCTAAGTCAGAGCCAGGGTTTTTTTCCCTTCCTGACTTACCAAATTTGCTTTCAAGGCCAAGTCAGACTAATACATTCCCCTCATATTTCTGCAAAATCTTTTCTTATTATTTCAGTATCAGCTGCTTCTCACCTTTCAAGAATCCATTGAGAGCTCTTGAAAAGCAGGAGTTTTTTTACACCATCGCACAAAATACAGATCTTTCAGAACACTAAGTATCACAAATTTAACTATTGCTGCTACCCTCCATAAGCCTTAGAGATTTAGGATGCATTCAATAAAAAGGGTAGCATGACACTTGGTTATGAGAACATGTGTCATTAATTAGTATCTTGAAGCAATTATATGATTACTGCAATAAACTGTATGATTCTGTGAATCCACAAGGTATCAGGACACTGAAATCACACAAAGAATTCTGCTCTCCACTGGGCCAGTAACTGCCCAAACTGCTCAGGAGGCACAGGGCCAAATCTTGACACAAACTATTTTTAAGTGTCAAGGAACCATCCAAAGGCACTCAGACATCCTTGAGAAAGATGCCCAGGAA